>JANHFK010003113.1:72041-82487 GCA_036250565.1 Sibynophis collaris | reverse complement strand
GTGTTTAACTGTTACTGTTAGCAATAAAAACAGTTGTTAGCTAAACTGGCTCCTCTTCATTTCCACGCCTGTCAGAACCTAACAATCATCATCATCATCATCATCCAAATTTTGTTTTAAGATTACAATGGAGGCATTCTGATTAATCAGCACTAAAATTGGCCCATCTGGCAATAGTAGTTCAACTGATTCAGTTATTCAGCCTGGATGTAGGGTTCCATTGGGTTCCATTAGCTGCTTCAGAAGTCATACTTCCATTGCAAAGGAACGCACTTTCCCTGATATCCTAACCATGCTTAGACTAATGACTGATTTTTAAAAAAAAAAGTCATAAGTACTGATACAGAAAATATAATTACAGTTTTTTAAACTTGGGGAAGCAACTTGTGTCATTTCAGAACTTTAACTCTTAGTAGTGTGGGATTCTGGGACTTGTACTTCTTCATTATCAGGAATTTCAAAAACATTTACCCCTATTATAAATCAATGTTAATTATATTCTCTTTCTTAGTTTTTATCGCAGGGCATTAAGATAGCTAATATTTCACATTGTCCTTGATGGCAGATAATGCTTTCTATTTATTAGCATGATAATTAAATTTGAATATATGTAATTGAAAAATGTTGTATTGAATAAATAGGGTCATTGAGTGGGAAATGTGAAGAATTTAACTGATTTTTATTTATAAGGCCAACGCTAATCTTCCGAATCTTATTTTGTGTTGATTAGGTTTTTTCTTTATCCATTCAAATATATAATTTAAAAAATCATCTTTCCATCACTCAGCTGGTATTTTACTAAATTACAATTACATTTTCAAGATTATTATTCATCTCATCACGGACCTAGAGTATAATTCATGCAGTTGATTTAAAAGTCTGTGCTTTAGATTTGGAGTGTAACAAATGAGCTACTAATATCATAGCAGAATAATAGTAACTGTAGTTAAACAAATGTCTTGTTTTGCTTTCTAGTGACATGCAGTTCTACAGATTACATTAAAAGATGTTAAATTAAAACTATTGCTTTCACTCTTAAAATAGTGTATGTACACAATCAGAAAGAAAGGAACAGATTTCTTAAAACTTTGAGAAGAAGGAATATTATATTGTGCTGAAATGATTGAAATAATTTTGTTTCATTAAAATTCATGCTAACCTGCCCTTAGTACTAATAGTAGCTAGTACTATTTTGCCAATAGTACTGATTTTTGGTTTGCTCAAAATGCTTTTGCAAGTTTTATACACTGACCTTGTAAATGACAACCAATTTGGTTTAGTAGTTAAGTGCTTTTCTAGAAATCAGGAGCTTGTGAGTTCTAGGCATGGAAACTGCCTGGGGGACTTTGGACCAGTCTGTCTGTCTCTCTCTCTCTCTCTCAGCCCAGTCCAACTCAGAGAGTTTTTGTGGTAGAGAAAACAGTATTATGTATATTCACCACCTTGAGTTATTGATTAATGTAATAAAGGTGAGATAAATCTAATATAAAAATAAAATAAATAAAATCCTGTGGACAAGATATACCATTCCCCATAGCAGGTCATCTCCCCCAATAATCTGTAACAACCTTTTCTTCTTGTGATAAAGCATTTTGGTGAATAACTTTCTGATGCAGAGATGTGCAAATTATTCATCTTAGGTTTTTTCTCTCCACTCCTTGTAGAACAGATGAGCTGCTAACCTCTAAGATGGTAACATTTATTAGATATTGTTCTAATTATAATTAGTTTTTCCCTTAAAAACTAAGAATTTAACAGAAGGAAATGGGTTAGATAGGTGTAGGGCAGAGGTGTCAAACTCACTTTGTCATGGCGGCATCACATGGTGGTATTGGGACTTTTTCTCCCTCTGCTAAACTGGATGTGGGCGTGGCCAGTGCATGAGGCATCTGGCCGACAGGCTGGGAGTTTGACAGCCTTGGTGCAGGGGATTACTATTATGGATTGTATAATTTTTGGGGGGGATTTTTAAAAATAATTTAGCTTCATTTATTTATATATTAGGTTACATTCTCTCATACTGTAGTCTAGCTTGAGAAAAACATTATTTTATTTTATTTTATTTAACTTTTATACTGCCCTTCTCCTTTAAAAGAACAGAGAGTCTTTTTGTATTGAATATAATGAATTTAAAGCTTCAAAACAGATAAACTTTTATTTTGTCAAAGAGGGGTATCAAATTTGACAAAAATGAGTATATGCATTTTGAACCTTTAAAATTATATAGTCTTAATAAAGGGAGTTGTACCATTACTCTGAGATAAAAATTTGAAAGTAGTCTATATGGTAGGAGTGAGTTGTTCCAAATTTTAAATAAATAGTTGAGAGATTTTAAATAACATGTTGATAAGAAATTAGTCTGCTCATTCATGAATGCTTTGGAAATAATGGTTATAGGACTGCAGCAGAAATGCTAGCCCAGATAAGTCCTTTTGAAACCATTTAGTGCTAGAGAGCAAGATGACAGGAAACTCATTAAGGAAACAGTAATATAAAGATCTTTCTTCACCTGTCAGATTTCTCCACTCCCCAAGTCGTAGTGAATGGGGGAAGAAGGGTTACCAATAACTTTCTTATTACAAGGCTCAGTACAGATGCATTGTTCACTAAATCCAATATCCATTCTCTACTCATTTGCTTTCTGCAGCAAAGTGTCATTTCATTTTGAGCACACTTCTTTGTGTTGTCATCTTTGGGACATTCCTAATAAATAGATTGTAATAGTGATATGATCTTTGGAAGGACACAAACAGGAACAGAGTAGATTCAGACCAATTTGCCCTGGTGGTGTGTGTGTGTCTATTCATTATCCCAAACTGACTCATGATCAGAGGTATAGTAACTATAATATAGCTCCATAAGCAATAATCTATCTGAAGCACTCTGAAAAAGAATGTGTAGCACTTCGGGGCACTCTTTTATCCTCAACTTTCACATACTGAAATGAAACGTCTGTAAGGAAAGTAAAGATCATATATTGCATTATGCGGTGCACTGCACTGAAAAATTGTGGTTACTGTTTCTTGCAGATCTGCCTTGTTCCACATTGAAAGGTTAGGAGTGAAGAGCCAGATTTGAGAGGACAGCTTCTCTTTCTTTTCCTAAAGGAAATAAATGCTGATAGTATGTTTAAAAAGTACCTGAAATTTGTCAAAGCTGATACTTGACATTCAATTTGCGGATTATATTTGCAAAACAAAATTCACATTCTGCTTAAGTAGAGGGTTGCAGCATTGGATTAATTCCTTTTGTGGTGTTGGTGCTCCTAATGAATTCATACATATGTATAAATCTACTATTGGATTTATTAGGATTACTTGGTGAACAAGGGATGCTTTTGAGAAACGACTGTGTTGGGGTCAAGCTATTACTCTATGAGGAGCATAATTAATTAAGCATGAATACGAAGGATACTAATTTCCATATATTAAAATGTAATATACTCTAGTGCTGTGCTGTGTTTGCTTAATGAATTAAGGTACAATTATCCACTATTGCCTCTGAGTGACTTAAATACTGCTAAGGAAGCATGCATTCTCAGATTAATAAAACTAAAAGCTATTGGTATGTTCACTTCATTATCCTACTTTTTTTGACCACAGTATCACTTAATAAATGCAAATACTCCTGTAAATGTACTTAGACATTTTCAAACATGACAATTTTAAAATATATATATAAAAGGGAACATAGGAAATAAAACAGAGTTGGAAGAGGCATCATTACAAGGAGATAATAGTAATGCCCCAGGGGCTAAAAAAGAAGCAGTCAGCAATTTGAATTCATGTCAGAATTCAGTAGAACAAGCTGCTTTGGGAAAGCACATGACTTAAACTATAATTTGATCTATATCTTTTATATCAATGTCATAAAAAATATGGGTTAGTAAATTTATAGGTAGTTCAACCAAGTGATAATTTAAATGCTCTGCAGGCTGCTACTCTTCCTCATGTACATACATATATATATATATTTATCAGCACAGCATTCATATATAGCCAGTTGCAAAATAAAGTTACATGGTTTTGATGCCCCACTAAGTGAGAAGGGATTTCATTCAAAGCAGGAACTCCAGATTTTTAACAGATGTTTTCACCATTTAATTGGATATTAAAACAAAGCTTTTGTAAGCCTTGTATTATCTAAAGGCATTTTTATTTTTAGGAATTTTAAACTAATTAAACTAAAATATAGCCTCATGCAACAGAGTTCATGAAATAATAAAACTATAATATTTATCATCCCAATAATACTTAACAAGGAAGAAAAGAAAGACTGATGACCCTCTGGTAAATTATGCTATAACCGTATATTTTTTATCATATTCCTCTCCTTTTATCCCTTTTGGTGAGAGAAAACCTGGAACAACTATCAGCTTTCAGCAATCCATTATGGCAAGCAGGCAGACATCTTCTCTTCCTGTATTGCAGGAGCAAACCCTAACTCTAAAATCCACTGTTTTTAATTTTGATAGAGGCATGATAATCAGAATATTGTTAAAAATGTCTCTGTAACAAGCAATGGTTGGTCCAACCATGTATTAAAAATCTTACTGATTTCACCCACAATGTAATAACAGAACAAGTTGTAATCAATTCATATTAAAAATTATATAAAACAACTGCATAATCAAACCTCATTTTAAGAAAATAGAAAATTAATTTCACATTGCTTAAAGCATTTACCAAAGTACATTGTTTTATGAAGACATCATTTTTCAGAGCTTTGTAAATCATAAAGAACATATTACTAAATTTAGACTTACAGTTTGTTACTCCAAAATTTCTAACTACTATAGAACGTCAAAAGCAAAACAAACAAACATCTGGATCAAGTATACAGAATAATAGTTTTTTAAACTGGACAACTAAGAGAGAATATCTATATCAAATTAATTCTTTAGTAGTGCAAATATTTTTAAAAATTGTTACTTCAGAACTGAGCTTTCCTGAATAATGTATCTGTAAGATAACCTCAGTATTTTACTCCCAAATACAGTTTTTGATATTATTTTTACCTGTGATGTTGCTATAATATAAGCATTTCATGGAAAATGTGTCAAAATTTTATCTGTGTCCCAGAATTTTCCATATATAGTATGTCTTGACATATTCAGTAATCCCACTGAAACACTATCTAATACAAGGTTTAAGTGGTGTCAGATATAATTCTTCAATTGAGACAAAATAATTTTGAAATTCATTATTTCTGCTAGTAACTAAAGCTAGTATCTAGAAGGATAAACATAATGTTTACAAAAGAATTGTAATGCATGTAATCAAAGCAAGATATCTTTGCAAAAGAAATTAATTCACAGTCCTCTACATTTGTTTAAAATTCTGTGATAGGATAAATATGAGAAGACGTCTCAAACGGTAAATCAAAGCAATTCATTTAAGTATTTGTTCCACATTCATATATTCAAAGGAATCCTAGAGAGACTATCTAACTAAGCTATCTTTGATTTGAATCAAAATGGGGTAACTTTAAATCTACTAGTTAAGGTTTTCTAGAAATTATTACATCAAAATAAAGGTCATAGAGATGTTTTGCAAAATTTACATAGATCGATATAACAGAACTATGTATTTGGGAATATATATCATCGCAATTTTGTGCACACTTATCTGGTAATAACCTATTAAATTAAATATGCTTTTGTTTTGTTTAAGGTCAAACTGCATTATAAGTGTGATTTATTTGCTTGTTTACTTGTTTTTTTTAATGAGATGCTACCCAATCTTATTTCAAATTTCAGTTCAACATTTAGAATTCAATTTAGCTTCTAATATAACATTTTAAATTATCAAAACCAAGTATTAAATATGTAGTTGATAAGATGTAAAAATCTAAATTTGCTTTGTCTTGCATGCCAATGAGTTTCAGTACAATAGTTTCAACAGAAATTGGTTTGCATATTAGCAAAAAGTAGGGATTATAAAAGTTCTTTTATAACTGTTCTTACTGTCACAATATCTTTTTGATAGTAAAGAAAACTCTAGGTAATTATTTGTATGTTAATGCATTTTATAGTTTGATATATAGATTCAATGTGACACTTTTTAACCATTCACATAGCTTGAGTAATGTTTGATTTAGTTCCTTTACATACTGTCTGATACCATTTGTACTTGCCATAAAATTTTCTGAAGATCTTATCTTTAAAAATCCTGACATATGGTCCCTATAAACTACAACATTAAGTGCATTCATGCAAGTGCATTTGGTCATATTGAATTATGTCAGCGCACTGTTCCAGTTTTATGTGGTGCCCAATACCCAATGTAAATCAGTGAAAGCTAAAAGCTATTTGTTTGTAGAAGTTCCATTTATTTTAAAAGGATTCCAACAAATGAGGAAATCATCATGGATTTGTGTCTTATGTGAGGGCAAGATTAAATTTTTATTGCAAACATGGACCTACTAATCTGGGCTACAACTTTTCCTCAGAAAAATGCCTACAGAACCACTGTTTAAAGAAAGAAATAGAAGATCAGTCTAGACTTCTTTTAGTATTTTTCTCAATAGTCCCTTTACAGTCATTTGGTTAGTGATTATGTTTGCTTTTAAGTGCATAAAAAGCTATTGGGGGAGCAATTTTGAGGAAAACTGTATAAACAAATTATAAATTACACTTTGTTCAACACTATTTCCCCTTCCTAGAAGGAGATAAATTCCTAGGGTTTCCACTGGTATTTAAAAGTAGTGTGCACTAAAAGTTCTTTGCCTTGCAGAGAACTATGAATTATATTATTTCTTTTCTATTACAAAAGATTACATTTTGCATTTCTGTAATATCACTGTGACTTCTATGTTGTGACATTGCTACAATATTTGCATTTACTATCTTCTTGTAGGACTCTACCTACAGCCAACAGCTGATTATACCTAACACAGGACTACCTTTGAAAACAAAAGTTTTTGCAGCTGTGAGGGCAGCAAACCTGGATGGAAGGTACTGCCAATTTATAATGATTAGTTGGCTTTGCATTTAATACTCCTAGACACATCTCTGCCCAATTGAGTTAAATAAATAACTAGATGGGCTAGGTTCATCCAACCTGCTAAGCTACAAACCACAAATCAATCAATCAATCAATCAATCAAACAAACAAACAAACCATTCCATGAACTCTCCAAAACAAGCAACGAAGAAATCTAACCAAGGTTAGGAATATTCAAGATTATTAGGTTGTCCAAAGCCTCTGATTGGTTTTTTTAATTGAATGCTATTTGAATAAAAGCAGATCACTGGCTTAGCTCACCCAGTATCACTAACTCTAACTTATCATGAATAACATATCAGGATATCAGCCAAAACGTATTTTTCATTATATGCTCTTCAATTCTTTAAATAAGAATTGACAGCTTTGAATGTATAAAGAACTTGAGCACATACTGTAGTTTAGGCATATGACATTTGACATTCAGAACTGAGCTTTTTTGGGGGCTTGTCATAAATCTGTACTCAGTCACACTTTAATTGGTTCATAGTTTACATTATTTTAAAGTTGTGGATATTGATTATTGGCTGGGCTTGCATATTAACCTAAGCTATAAACTATGATTTTCAAATTAGAGTGACTAGTCAATTCACATATCAAATCCAGACCCATATTATGACTAAGTAGGTCATAAAAAGACAACCTGCAGGTGTCTTTTCAATTATTTTCTTGTATGTTCAAAAGCAGACTCTACCTCCATAGAGGATAGGGGATAAAAGTACATTTTGTACAGCTAAAATGTAGAATTGTGTGGTGCACATACCTATTAATCCTTCAGCGGATAGATTCCTATCTTAGTAGTAGATAGGATTTTTTAGCAGAATACTGCTATTTTATACCTGCTATTTCTAGGCTGAAGTTTTTCATTTAAAAAAAAATCTTGTTCAGAAGGCATAAGATTTTAATGGGCACATTCACTTAAAACACATAACAGAATAATAGAGTTCGAAGGGACATTGGAGGTGTTCTAGTCCAACCTCCTGCTCAAGTAGGCAACCCTGTACCATTCCAGACAAATGGTTCTCCAATCTCTTCTTAAGAACCTCCAGTGATCGAGCTCCCACAAACTTCTGTAGGCAAGATGTCCATGATTAATTGTTCTCACTGTCAGGAAATTTCTCCTTATTTCTAGGTTGGTTTTCTCCTTGATTAGTTTCCCTCCATTACTTCTTGTCCTTCAATTGCTTTGGAGAACAGCCTGACCTCTTCTGTTTTGTGGCATCTCCTTAGATATTGGAACATGATTACTTAACATGATTACTCATTACTCACACAACACATAGAACCATAACCTAACCAATTGGTCTGGTTCATGGAACTTATTAAGTCACAAAAAGTAAACAAACAATAAATAAAAACAAAAAAACCCTACCTAAGTTAACATATTGTGCAAATCCATTTGTAAGGTTTTACCCAAAAAAGTTACGCATGTTGTAAGTTACTAAAAGCACAGTATATACACGAAAGATTGTAATGAATGAGAAATAGTGCTTTAACTGTTAATTCTTTTTCTTTGGCAGATGGAATGTTTTGATGGATTACTGCTACACTACTCCATCTGGAAATCCAAATGATAATTTGCGATATGATCTTTTCTTTAGGTAGATATTTTTAAACATCATGTTTATATTTTACATGGTTGTGATGGATTACACAAAATATATTGATTGTTTTAAAAGTAAACTCAAAAGTTTTAATTGCTTAGATAAAATATTAATTTAATAATTATTTACAGCGTTAAAATGCCAGCTAATATAATAAGTAAGGCATATAGAAGAACTGAATCTTTGGAATCAGCCCAGAAATATGCATCTAAATAATGGCTATCTTCTAAGTCTAACCTATTCTATTTGCCTTCATCAATAAATATATACTAAGAAAATATTCTCAATCGATGGCTTCCAATTTGCATTGCATTCAAAGGAAAAATTTATGGAGAATAGTATGATAAGTGGATACAAGTCACACTGAGAATATATTTCTTCCAGTACTGGAGCAAGTGTATATTTCAATTCCATTTATGATAGAACGTAGGCAAGAATGTACTTATATCTGTTTACAATCCCCTTACAACTGTTAGGCCATTATTTGTACAAAGAGAACACTTTGGTCTGTTTTAAGATGGTCTTACTATAGGCTTTAGTACTATTTATACAGATGTTAAATGCTTAGCATCAAATACTATAATCATCTTTGTCCATAATCAGACCTCTTTGAATGCACAATACCACACAATGAAGAAAAAAGAAATATTTGACGAAAGACTTTCTGCAGTAACGATTCTTGGGGTGTCATTTGTTTCGTTTTGCATTTTAAAATAGTGTTTATATCTCATATTGATGAGACTGCATGTATGATTTACCATTATTCTTTCCAACAGTTCTCACAGATTTATGTGGTTAAAAGCATTCAGAATTATTCTTGCACTTTATTGAATGTACATGTTAAATCAAAAACAGACATACCTATGGCCATGCAGATAAAATGTGTAAATGAAAATAAATAATGCTATTTTTGCTTCAGAGTTAAGTGGACAGAATAGCATTCTGCGATTAGCATTCCTTGCACACAATTTCCTTACAAATCCAGAAATCTCCTGGTCGGTTCTGATTTGTCAGTAAATACATTTGACATGTATTACTACAGCTAAAACAGTTGTTGTTATATTCAACAAGAATTTGACTGTATCATGGAAATATTTATGGATATCAAGAGTTACCAAACAGCTGTGAGAAACTGAGCAAGTGTCTTTCATAAATTGCTGAATGTATCTTTCTTGCTTTTTGAAAAGTCAACACTTTTCCAAACTTTTTTTTTTTAAATTGACATGAAGATGTAAAGAAATCTTATTTAGAGATTGGAGTACTATGTTGAAAATGCATGTGTAATTTTGACATAATTTACTTGATAAAAAGGAATGTAGGCATTTTGGGACAAACATTTCTTTAATATATGTACACGTTTGAATTGGAAATTTTGATTGTAAGATGTAGGGAAATGTGAAAAATGTATTCTTATTTACTATACATGTAAATCCTATAACTATGAATTATGTCAATACATATTTAAATTATGAAACAAATTAATTTTGTTCATATTCTAGTTTATATTGGCCTAAGGATGAGTTGCTGTAGCAAGACAACTTGTCTCATATGGCACAAGCAATTTATATCTGCAATATGTTTGATGTTAAACTTTTGAAGTAGTCAATGTTGTTTTTGTTAGTTGTGAAGTCGTGTCCATCATCCATCGCAATCCCATGCACAACGTTCCTTCCTGTCGTCTACCATCCTCTGGAGTCCATCTAAGCTCACGCCTACTGCTTCAGTGACTCTATCCAGCCACTTCATTTTCTGTCATCCCCGTCTTCTTTTGCCCTCAATCTTTCCCAGCATTAGGCTCTTCTCCAGTGAGTCCTTCCTTCTCATTAGGTGGCCAAAGT
>JANHFK010003113.1:57080-67476 GCA_036250565.1 Sibynophis collaris | reverse complement strand
TGGCCTTATTGCCATGCTCTCAAAAGCCCGATTGGGCTTATTATCAGGGGATGTCTTATTTTGGGGAAAACAGGGTACATTATAGAAATATTAATTTATAAGCCTAATATCTTCATTAAATTGACTGACAGCAGCTTTATTTACCTTTAACATTATAGCTGAAACAAAATTGAAGTATGCTATCATCCAGTTCTACTTTGCATCTTTGATAAAAAAAATCAGATCTAAATGTAGGTCATATCAACCAAAACAGAATTGGAAGGTGTTTTGTTTCTATTCCCTGGATCAGTGGTAAATATCAGTGGAATGTAATTAAATGGTATCCCTTACCATTCATGGGCAACTAGTTCTAGCAGCAGAAAAACAGGATCTTCCATTTAAAATTCCCACAATGCTGTTGAAAATCTAGCAAAACATTACTATAATTTGCTGCATTGTGAATATTTTTGTAGCCATTAATGTTGCAGGACTAGCACCCAGTAAGTCTCAGTGTTGTTGCATTTTGACATGCTACCTATTTCTTAGCAGTTTCTATTTCTAACACCAATTCTAGAAATTGAAATCTAGAGGTTATTTCTGAATTATGATCTGAAATAATGTGATTTTAATTGCATTTTTAAAGCAGTGTTTTTCAAACTTGGCAACTTAAAGATGTGTTGACTTCAATTCAGCATGATTTCTGGAAAATTCTAGAAGTAGAAGTCCAACGAATCTTTAAGTTGCTAAGTTTGGAAAACAGTGTTCTAAACTATCTGAAGTGCATTGTGTCTCATGACTAAATTAATTCTTTCACGTTCTATTCTTTCACATAAAAAATATGCTTTTTACTATGAGCAGAATTTGAAAACAAGAGGCCAAAGCCAAATATCAATACTATTTTTGCTTTACACCTAAAACTACTCTGATACACTTTAGGCATGTCTTTCTAAACCTAGTAGTTTTCAAACGTGTTAGGACTACAATTTCAAGAATTCTCAAACAATTAAAGTTAGAGAAACATAGTATCAAAACTTCTGGAGTTTTGCTGCTTTATTATCCAATGGTTTAGTTTTTAATATCAGGCATCAAAGGATGGAAAGTTAGAGATAGTCTGTACCGTAAACCAAAATATGTGACAGTGTATGCCAGTCATAGGCTACATAATGCAGAATGCATCATAGCATATAGGATGTAACTTGAATGTTAATTTTATGCTAACAACTTGGAGCTGTGCTCAACATCACAGTGGGCAAACTATATAACTGTACTGTACATACTTCTCTAAACAACGTTGTGCATGTGTTGTGTGAATGTACAGAAAATGTCAGGGTTATTTGAATATCATAATATTAAAAAAACCTGTCATGTCACTTAATTCTGAGTTCCAAATACCCATCCAATACCTACCTGCTAAACACTGTATTTTTTTTTTTACATGAAACTTGTGCATGGTTTTCTCCAATCTTAATACCTCAGAAACATGTACTTGCAATTCAGGGTATAGGTCTTGATGGCATGTAAAATATGATTAATAAAGTAATTTGGAAAATAATATCAGAAAATCCTGGTGTGTTGTCTTTCTTCAACAGCCATAGGTAAATATCTTCCAGTTTGGTGATCACATGTCTCAGACGCTCCAGCAATGTACAGAGACTGTAACTATTACCTTAAGATTTGAAGAGTGTAAATGAGGATTTTTGCATATTGATTGATTGACTGTGTACCATCAAGTTGGTGTTGACTCTTAGCAATCATAAGGACAGATTTTCTATACCAGTCCTTCAGGCCTTCAGAACTGTAGACTTGACTGTAAGTAAGTACCATATTTTTCAGAATATAAGACACTCCAAACTATACCTACCTTTTTTGTGGAGGAAAACAAGAAAAAAAAATCTGCCTCTGCCTCCCAGCAATTTGCCTCCTTGCAGCAAACAGTCTGCTTTAGTTTCATTTTCAACGCAGCCTGATTAGCACAAGAAAAAAAAAAAACCTGCCTCCCAGCAATTTGCATCCTTGCAGCAAACAGCGGAGGTATGGCAATTGGCAATGGCAATCCCTGCAGTCTAAAACAGCTGAGGGTCAGGAGGCCGATCCAACTGACAATCAACTACTTGTGCTGACGCTGAAACGGGCTGTTTGCTGTTTGCTGCAAGGAGATAAATTGCTGGAAGGCAGAAGCCAAAGGGTGGGGGCCAGCTGGTGGGCAGGGCTACATTCGATGTATAAGATGCACCCACATTTTCACCCTCTTTTGGGGGGGGGGAGTGCGTCTTATACTCCAAAAAATACGTAAGTAATTTACTTACTTACTAAGTAAGTTAAGCAGAAGTCAATGACATCTTTATATATTTTTTCTTCTTAATATCTGGCAGCACCTGATTAGAGTTGGCCCTGATTAGTATTTGGATGGAGCAATTACCCTGAAATTATAGGCTGTTGATTACTCAAGGAAACACAAAAGTCCATTTCAGAAGGGCAAGCCTTTTCTCTGAGAGAGCAAAGAATACTGCATGGGTAGAATCACCAGGAATTCATCTCACTTTGAAAGCGGCAATGGAAACCATTTCCACACTTTTGCCGAGAAAACTATGTAGATTTATCATGAGGTCAAAAAGAGATGAGTTTGATGAGGATTTTTAAAAATGAAAATAAACCATAAAATAAATTTGGTTACACTCCATCCATCAGTTCATCTTTTCTTTCTTTCTTTTTTTTGGGTCTTATTAAAATTATAATTTCCTGAGAGTCACACTCCTCTTCAAATGTCTAGACCAGTGGTCACCAACCGGTGGGCCGTGGCCCACTGGTGGGCTGCGAGAAAATTCTGGTGGGCTGTGGGAGAAATTTACGATGGTTGCAGTGTCCCTTTTGCGACCTTTTGACAAGCAAAGACAATGAGGAATCCAGATTCACTTAACAACCTTCTTCAATAACTTAAGAACTGCAGTGATTCACTTAACAATTGTGGATTTGTTATATTTCCCAAGTGCAGCAATGCTGTTTCTTGGTTCTTTCAGATGGACAGATGATTCTGACAGATTAGGGGAAGTAATAGCAGATTTATATTGTTAAGTGGTAAACAGAGAATGTAATATATAATATCATTAAGGAAATAAATCTTTATAATTTATATAGAGCTGCTCTTGGTTTGTTAATAACAGTACCATTTTGTTCTTGTAGCAGCATGTTTTCAAATCATTATAAATCTACATGCAGGAATGCTTTGTCGACACTACTGTAAGCATAAAAATAGTAAATTTACCAAGCCACCATATTACAGGAATCATTAAAGTTAGAATATTGAATGTCACCATATCAGCAGCGTGGAAGTATGTTCACAAGCTGCTCCAAATTAGCATAACTAATTTGTATTGTATTGAACTGTTTATGGCAGCTCTGATTATACTTGTGGTGCTTGACACAATATTACTTTTGGCAGTTGTCATGCTTAACATTCAGCTTTAGGAAAGAAACAACAACTTTAAAAAACCAGCATTACAAATACAAAGCAAGTGTCAGGAACTTTTATACAGGAGTTCTCAACTTACAACAATTCATTTAGTGACAGTTCAAAGTTACAGCGACACCGAAACACTTATGTGAGTCACCTGATCAGTGGTTAGATGCTTGGTAACCGACTCATATTTTATTATGGTTGTAGTGTCCCAGGGTTGTATGATCATCTTTTGTGACCATTTGACAGGTAAAGTCAACAGGGTGTCACGTTCCGGCTGTCAGCAAGGATTTAGACAGAGCCAAAGATGGTTAACTGACAAACTTTATCCAATAAGCTATAATAACCTGCACAAAATTACGAACAGGCAATAGGCAAAGTCAGTGCTAACGTGGTTAATTCCTCTACCCTCTATATAGCTGCAGCTCCACCCCCCACAGCTCCACCCATCCCTGGGCCCCGCCTCTACAAACCCTCACCTCTTACGTGGAGTTCAGTGATGATGCCTCCCAACGTGTCTCTCAAGCCTTGCTACCCATCCAGCATAGAGATCAATAAGGCAAACTGCCAGGGCCGCCCCTCCAACAGCAACAGCCCGCACCACTGATTTCACAAGAAGCCAGATTCACTTAACAACCTTGTTACTAATTTAACCACTCTAATGATTCACTTAACAATTCTGGAAACAATGGTCATAAAAGGGAGCAAAATTCACTGTCTCACTTACTTTTCAAGATCTCTCTCTCTCTCTCTCTCTCTCCGCCTTCTAACTCTCTCTCTCTCTCCCCCCCTTCTAACTCTCTCTCTCTAACTCTCTCTTTCTCTGTCTGTCTGTCTGTCTGTCTGTCTCTGTCTCCCTCTATCTCTATCCTGAAAATTATAGCCTGCATAACATTTCTAAAATCATTGTTCATTCTTCTACCTTTTGGTCTTCCTCTAATTTCCAGAATTGCTTCCATTTTCTTCAATACTCCATTTTATTAAAAATAAATAAAATCAAACAAAAACGAACTCAACTAAAAACCTAAATCCATGAACAAATTCTTCAAAGAACATAATCAATAAAAGAAAGTAATAAAATAATAAAACTGAAGAAAAGTCCGTAACTTCTTAGCCAAACCTTTCATCTGGCCTTTGAAATTCCTGCTAGTCCTCAACTTATGACCACAATTGGGAACAGAACTTCCATTGGTTAAGTGATCATGATCAACACTTATGACCTTTTCTTATGGCTGTTAAGTTATTGTTAATATGTGAAGCATATGGTCATTAAGCAAAAACTGGCTTTCCCATTGGCCATACTTGGCCATATTTTTCAGAAACCAGCTGGGAAGGTCATAAATATTGATCACATGATCCTGGGATACTACAACCATTCTAAATACATGTTGGTTGCCAAATGTCTGACTCAGAATTACATGATCACAGGGAGGCTGTGACAGTTGTAAGTGTGAGGACTCTTAAGTCATTTTTTCAGCACTAATCTAACTTCAAATAATTGTTAAACAAATGGTTGTAAGTTGAGGACCACCTATGTTAGAGATTCTTTTCTTCAGAAAATAGTGGCCAACACAAATACTTATTTTCATTTCAATAGAATACAGTTAATGTATTTAATTTTTCTTCTTCTGTCATATTAAAAATGGCAAATTGATAATAATTTTGGAGCTCTCAGGGGCTATAACATTCAGGACATGTGGAGACCTACGTCCTGGGATGATTAATTGCATTTTAATAGGAAGATGAATTATATAAGCCTTATTACTTATTCTAAACTTGTTGCCAAAGCATGTGTATTTCAAAGAGAATTTCATAACAGTGAAAATAACAGATTGAGTTAGAACTGGAAAGATCAAGGCTGAATATCCAGTTATTATATTTCCTGAATTGATCTGGACCAGTTGCCATTTCTTGTATACTTCATGGATTACTGAAAATAGGAGAGGGGAGAATTGGGTATTCTGTTTTGAGGCCTTTAATAGAAGATAATATTATACAAACAAATAAATAATGCAAGGTATACAGTGTGAACTAAGCATTTTTACGTTTATAGTGATCTTCATTAAGGCTCATTATCAATATACACATCATGTTTTATTCATATGCATGCATTTTTAAAATGTGAGAACCATTCTTCAAAAGCAAGTTTTCTCAGATGGTTTACAAGAAAGCATTAAAATCACAGATAAAAAATCTGAATAAAAATAATTAAAATTCACTATAATTTAACTTTAATTAAAATGTATAAGCAAGTAAATAAGAGAAGCAGCAGATTATTATGAAAAGTAGTGCTGTAAATTCACACAGTAGGAAAGAGCATCATACCTTTTGTATTTTTCTTCAAATTATTACATGCTATATATACCGTGAATATACAGTGTACATACATATACATCTATGCGTGTAATCTCTTCTCACCCCTATAGGTCCTACCTCAGGTCCTCTATCAAAGGCCTGGGAATTTGAAAACCCTGCACAGTAACTTAGTTGTTCTTAATGAACAAAAAACATCATATTCCAGTGATGTGTTGGAACTACTCTCCTAGCTTAGACGTTGTAGTCCTGAGTACTCCTATTACACTGGGACTATTTTCGCCTTTACTTTATGCATGCTTTCTAATTCATTATTTGGACCCTGGTACTTCTACAGTTTCTGATACTCCTTCTTCCTGATATAGCTGTTACTTGGCACTACTATATCTATCACCACTGCTACCTTCTGGTCCTTATCTACTACCATGATATCTAGTTGTTTGGCCAGTACCTGAATGGACCTAGAAATCTTACCCTGTTATTCACCAGGAACCTCTGTGGAATCTTCCATTTGAACTTGGGAAAATCTATGGTCCATTCACAGTGCAGATGCTTCTATACACAAGGCCAGATATTTGGTTGTGCTGCTCAGTGTATGCTGTTCCTGCATGCAATCATACACCCCGTCGCTATGTATTGGATAGTTTATGAGGCACCTTTGCATAGTCTGAACCTTGGGTCCTGTCTAGTAGACCCCTGATTCTATGGATCTAGTGCTTAGTGTCTGTCTTTGTGCTGCTTTGTGCTGTATACTTCAATGCTGTCTTTCAATGAGGCTTGTGACATCGTAGCTTGTCTTGATATACTTGGAAAGAATGACAGTTTGTTTGTTTTTTACTAAAAATATAGAAACTGTGTAAAATGCTTCTTGTGAAATTGGGGACATAAATTATTTGTCAGCAGCCCCGACGCGCAGGGGCTGCCATTCAGGCAGGGATGGTGACTGATGGAGGGACCTACCCAGCTTCGTTCCCTGCCAGCTCATGTGCCTCTCAGCCCTGTTCCTGACTGTAAGAATGTTGCTGGCTCTATCAGCTGAGTCTGGGATCTCCGCCTCCATCTCCATTCTTGTGATTGCTTCCGAGCAGAAAGGAAGCAGGTGGTGTTCAGGCCGGAAGCAGCAGGGGGTCATTCTACACACCCGCGCATAGATAAGGCTTCTGCCACAGAAAGCCAGCCTGAATGAGAACTTACTAGAAATGATGCAGATGAGCTGGGAGTGACTACAATGGCTGGGGGTGGAGCCAAGGTGGGGGGATAGAGTTAAGTGGTGGAACGGAAGCCCTTTTAAAAGGTGGTGGGAACACAAAGTGACTAACGCTGACAATATTTCATTTCAACTGCACTGGATGATTGTGAGAACGTGCCAGATCAGGGAAGGTAAAGTCCTTCAACAAATTTCCAATTATTGTCTGGCATTTTTCCTTCATTGTGACATTCTGGGACCTGACATTATTATAAATTTTAATACTTAGATAATATTGACTTGTTGGCAAAGATCCTAAATCATTTGAACGGGATGTTAAATAGATTATATGATGCATTAATGAGCACAGATCTGTAAATTAATGCATTGCAAGAATAAACTATGTTTTTAGGAAAAATGAAATTATAGAAAAATTGTGAAAAATCAGACTAAGTTGATTATTTAATTTGTATATCCTACCAGAATGGTTACCAAAGATGCAGTAATAGATGTAATAATTCTCTGATGTGCAACTAATAGTGAAAGGAAGTGGACAGAACATGAACCTCATTGATTCCTGCTTCTATAGCTGTAGACTTTTTGCACTGACCAAGTGCCATCAAATTTAACATTAAGTGGAACATTTCCAAGGAAGTAGTGTCAAAATGTATTTTAAAAGACAACACTTTTTTAAACATGAAAGGATTGAAAAAAAGGAAGGTGAAAGGCCAGTTTAACTGAGAAATTATTGAAAACCATAAAAATAAAGTAAAAATATAGCTGTAACATTTAATTTGATCAAGAAAAGTTCCATCAAATTCAAGAGGCTGATATGAATATAGAGAAGTGATAGAGAAGGTATAATAGATTTGAAGGTTCACGTCAAGAAAGGGAAGTCTTGTCAAGATGAAGATAACCAAGTAATAAAGGCATGGAGTATGTATGTAAATAAGATTTATTAATACATCTTTTAATAAAAGATGTATTAAAGAGATTTTGCTGGAGAAAATGATTAGAAAAACAAATGGACTGAGTTTCTTTGGAGGAACTTTCTAGCAGTGAGGAACTTTCTAGAAGTGGAGCACAGCTATTATACACAGTTGAATGAAGATCAATACACTCCTATGTGGGATGGTTGTCTTCTTCCACCAAACATGGAGCTTTGGGAGGGATACACATGGAATGGTAAGGGAGGAAGGGGACATGCATCTAACCAGCCAGATCAACCAAATCAACCCTGGTGATCAATGGGATGACAATGTCTCAGACACATTGCCACCATATCTAAACGTATATCTAAATCTGTCTAAAGTCAAAGCCAACATTGACCAAGGGAATAATTGGTTTGATGTCTATGGAGATTCTCAGTCAACCAGGTCATGTTTGTCCCAAAGGTGCTTTTTAAAAGGCAACTAGTCTTTCTTTGTTTTTCCTTGAAGGTATTTTGCCTCTCATCCAAGAAGTTTGAAGAACTGAAGAAGTTTTTTGGATGAAAATGGAAACGTCTTCAAGGAAAAACAACGAAAGTCCAGTTGCCTTTTGAAAAGCCCTTTTGGGACAGAGATTGGTTTATTAATCAATAGACATTAAAAATAAGCCAAAAGATAAGAGATCTGCAGAGAAACTCAATGAATTAAAGAATCTGAAGAATCGGGATAAATAAATATGAACAGAGCTGGGGTTTTTTTCTTTGAGAAAGTTAAAAATAAACTCATTGCGAGGAGTAGACAGTGAGTATCCATTTAAGGCTTGTTACAAAATTTAAATGTGCAATAACAACCTTTCTCTAAAAACAGCATCTGTTCTAGAAATGGAAATGATCGATGTTTATAAAAAAACAGATGCAAGGCAGGATATTATAACACAGTTTGTTTAATGTCTGTTCAGCTTAACTTGTTTAACTGTTCCATTTAGCAAAAATGGAATCGTATTTTGGGGAAAGCTGCTCATAGCAATCCTGATTTTCAACATCCTACTCAGAAATCTAATTTGTGCTTCAAGAGCTGCGGGAACACATTGTTTTTGATAGATGAAACAGAAAGGATAGCAGCCAACTGCCTGGCATCTTGCCAGGATTGAACATGACTTTTGGGAAGGGGCCATAAAATAATGAAGCAAGGCTGGCTAACTACAAAAAACAGCTACCAAAGCCAGGATAGAATGTGAAAGAGTCGAACACAAACACTACAAAGTGCATTTTGCTCATGTATTATTCATGTTTTGGAGTCACACGTACATATTGCTCAGAAGAAATAGAATGTATTGATACTAAACTATTTCTTTCTTTTTTAGTTACTGTCCTAGATTTCAATTATTTGCATATATTCCGCAAAATATAATTATTTTCCTTTCTCCATTCATAATGGAACATTTTGGCTGTTAACTTTTACAACTCCGTAGTTCTTTCTACGGTGTTGTACATAATTCAATAATGAAGCTAGGCCAAGTCTTAAAGTTCTATAGGCATGCTTGGCTTATATCAATTTTTGGCCAATGAATATGGATCTGCATGATGTCAGCATAGATTTTGTATATTAAAATTGCAAAATGCTTCTTTTCTAGCATCTTCTCCCCCCCCCCCCGAATTATTGATGTGCACGTGTTTTGAAGTTTAGATTAAATCAACAATCTAGATCACAATATCAGATAGCATGTAAGTAAATAAAAAGTGGTATTTAGAGAAAGATATTCTCCAGGTGACACTTCTTTGTTCCTTTTAACAATAGTCTATCACTAGGTAATTGAGAGTCAATATTGCTTTCATGAAAAGCCATTGAAGTTTTCTAGAAAGAACTCCTCTTCATTCACCTGTCCCCTGGGTCTGGAAAGTTTCTTTTTATTTTCTGAGCGATGCTGGTGATTGATTTTTGGAACTTGAGAATGATATTTGAATGGTCTCAGCTTTTGTGACCTATTTCTCATAATTGCCTGATACGATATATCATAATGGTTTCTTCTTCAGAACAGCATTATCTGAGAAAAATAGAAGCTCCCCCCTCTCTCTTTCTCTGTTTTAAGGGAACATAAAGGAAAGAGTAACTTAATAACAAATAAATTCTATTAACATGACTGTAACTTGCTTGTTAACATATTTTAGACAGCAGTCTGCTTTAATCAAACAAAGGAATATTTCAGAGATTTTTTCCTAGATGTTAGCAAAATAGTTTTGCTTGCAACCTTAAATATTAAGTGCAGTTCTGGTGCAGTATTTCTTTTTCTTTATCACTTGATGTAGCCTATGCTTCATGAAATTGTGCCCGTTTTATTTATTTTTATTTATTTTATTTCTCGAGTACGTATTAGATAATATATATATAAGTATAACCATGAATTGAATACATAATATGAATACAATTAAAGGGAACATTAGGACAGGGACGGTAGGCCCGCTGGTGCTCTTATGCACGCCCCTTACAGACCTCTTAGGAATGGGGTGAGGTCAACAGTAGCCAGTCTTAGGTTAA
>JANHFK010003110.1:35447-48154 GCA_036250565.1 Sibynophis collaris | reverse complement strand
CAGGCTGCATCAGGAGGGATTTCTTCCTCTTCTTCTGAAGGAACTTCAGGAGATATGCGAGGGGGGGCAGGCATGTCCACGGCTTGACTGGCAAATTGAGTAGGCGGAGGAGGAATTTTCATCGGCCGTTTCCCTCGGCCCATCGGCTGCTTCTTGATAGTAGTGGGGAAGGGAGCTCTACATTCTGCCGCCTTTCTTCAAGCCTTTGTTAGGATGGTTGTCAAATTGTCTGTTTGCATTGTTCTTCTTCTGAACATGCATAATCTATTCCTTTATATTTCATTTCATTTCATTTCAACTGTAAGCTATCTAAAACTATTTGAGGTTTGATTGTAAGTTGTATAAATAAATAAATTTTGGGAAATAATTCTTTGGGAGAAGTTGAGTCATACAAAGATAGACAGGTGACTCCATTTTAAATTCAGCATGCCATGAATTAGAAGAAGGTGTAATCCTCAAAATATTTTACGTAACTTAATTCCTGTTTGAAATGAAGTTACACAAGTTTGTATTTTAGCCACCTTACTTAATATTTATTTAAACTTCTTATCAGGTACATGGTCTGATTTAAGTTTCCACCTCCTTTCCACAAGAATGAATGTCTGGATATTTCAATTCTGCTATAACCTGATAATATGGCCATGATTTCATTAATACCTGTAGGACCTAAAGAAGGTTTCAAAACATTTTAGCCATTTATTTGTTTGTTTATTACATTTATTTGCAGCTCATCTCATTGTGCGGCTACTATAGGTAGCTTATAATAATAAAATGAAGAAAATGGTAAATCTTTGGCCCAAATACTTTATGTTGCCCAATTTTCATAGTTCCCCCATGCCCAGGCAGTTGATAAACTTCTCTTCTTTCTTTACTGACACATTTTGCAGATCAAAACAAAAGTGTTCTTGATAATCAATCAAAAGCCATTTATCACATTTAATGCGGCCAGGTTTTGCACTGCAGCAATTAAAATTCATAAATGGATAATTACAGAGAGAGGATAAGAGTACAAACATTGGCAATCCTTTTCTTTCAAGCACTTTCACAATTAGTGTTAAACACTTTTTCAGGCTGAAATCAACCTTCTCATTATTATTATATATATATTATGAACTATACACTTCTTATTAATCATATTAAAATGCAATTGTTTTCTCATAAAAGTTGGTCAGTGGCTATTAGTTTACATATTTTTAATATTTTAATATTTTATTAGGCCTTCATGCTACGAACATTAAAATAAGCTTTTTTTAATTAATATTTTATTACATAGTTTTTCTGTTCTTATTTTACTATTTTTATTATATCATTGCATTTATATCTTTTATTTCACATGCATCTATTTAATCTTATTTTCTCAGTTCATTTTTCTCATATTTATTTATATGAATCACTGGTCAATGACTATAATAAATTTGATTGATTGATATTTAAATGTTTGCTTGCAAATGTAGATAATAAAACTAATTGGATGATATATGTTTTCTAAACATATCTGTCTGTTTAGAAAAGCAGCAAAAAGAATTTAAATTTCTGCAAGAATAAATACCAATGCTGTTGAAGGCAGTGTATTACTCATTTTGATTAAGATTACAATCTACACATTGGTAAAATGAAAATGACTAATGTTATTCAGGCAGAACTAAAATTCTTTTTAAACATTCTTTTAGAGATGCCAGTGTGAAATCACTTTTAATTAACAATGAATGTACATAATCCAGAAATAGTGCTTTTTCCTTAACATACTTGAAATAATAAAAAACATTCTGTAGCAAATGTCAGCATTTCTATTATGTATTTCTTGTTATTATCAAGGGACTGTTTATTAATAACAAGAAAAAAGTTTTACAATTGGAAACAGATATGGAAATGTCCTTTTTAACCTGAAAAACATGTTTAGGAATTAATACTGAAATTGGGCTTCAGATCCTTTTCAATCTGCATTCAAACTTTTTATTCCATCTCAGTCTTTAGACAGTAAACATACTGTATACCCACATACACAAACACACACAGAGACCCTCTATTGCCACATTAAAAACAGCAATAATTTGAAAACTAAGATAACTGACTTCAAAGAATACATGAGAGAAATACCAGGCATTTGTAAGCTAAATGAAAACAATCTAATTTTCCAGGCAGTTAAGGCTCTGAGAAAAAAAAATGACTTGTATTTCTTTGGAGAATATTTATGTTTAAATGGTATTTAGGTATAACCTTTTATCTCTTAGAAAGCTGCCTATAGTTGCCTGGATTGTTGATAGAATTGATTAATTAAGAATGTCTGTGATCTGATTTGGCTATTCGATTATCTTGGATCGGTATGCTTATTGAAAGTCTTATAGATTTACCAGAACTAGCTATTCTAGAAGTTTCAACAAAGCCAGCAGCAGAAAAACATGCTTCAGATTGAAGTGTCTTCTGTTTGATCAGCAATACAGGCACAACAATACAATTAAGTGGTACTGTAAAAAAAAGACTTTCTAGCTTTTTCTTATCTCTGGAGGTGGGGAGGGACAAAGGGCAGTAAAAAAAAGAAGCAATAGGAGGAGGAACAGATTAACACTGGATGCAGTGTGTAAAATAAGACAAAGATGGAAAAAGACAGCAGGATAGTTAGTTTTATTGTGAAAGATTAATAGACTTGATAATGCCACAGATGACTGGACGTTACATGTAGACTTAAACAATTTTTAAAGTAAATAGATTGGCTGATCTGTGAAATTCTGAAGTAACAGATGTAGAAAAGACAGTTTACATAGATTTTATATTTAGAGGAATATTTAAAATTGCTATCTCCATGGATACTGCTGCTGTGAAACAATATACTACAGAGCTGCAGTCAATAGCATATAAACAGGGAACAACAGGTCGAAATGAGCTGCACTACTTTTGCGGCAACATAATGGCATTGATGGGCTGTTTATTAAATTTATAGATGACACAATATTGGGAGGTCTGAGAAACACTCAGGATGTCACAACAAGCTTTTGATCTAATCTGCAAAAGTTGAGAAAATTAGGCTGGGAGGAATGATGTCATTCAATAGGAACAAATGTAAGATATTATATTTAGGGAAGAAAACTATAGAATACTGTTGGAAGAAATGTCCACCTGGGTTCAGTTCCAAGTGGGGAAAAAGACACTGAATTCATGGAAGTTGCTTGGAAAGAAGGTTTATTGGTGAACAGGATGACATGGCTTGAGATCCTAGGCAGAAAAGGGAAGTGATGCTCAGAGTCCCTGGGTTCATCATGCTGGGTGATGATGTAATGAAAGGGCTTTGGGCAATTCCTACTATGGCTCTGCCTGAGGGAGGTAGATCTTTGTTATGTAGAATAGACTGGCCCAGGCCTTAATGGTCCATTGACAAAGGGGGGGGTGTCAGTTTCTGACTCTCTTTTAGGGGAAATATTCCGCCCTTTTAATATTTCCTAAAATATCTCATTTTCCTAGGAGAGGGGTGGGTGCTAACTTCTTACAATGCAATTACAAGATGGCAGATTCATGGTTTGGAAGTACTGTATTGGAGAAAGACTTGGGTGTGTGCGTTGCATCTAACATTTATGTTAGATGAATATGAGCCAGCTTCAAGAAGTAGCCTTTTTGAGCTATGTTAGAAGAAACTTTGAAACTTTGTGAGGACAGACTGGATGTGAAGAATTTGAGATGTTCAGTTGGAGAAAAGAAGACTGAAGAAAGATGCAATATCAGTTAATGTAGGGAAGAGCAAACAATTCTCTGATGACACAGAGACTTGAATCTGAAATGATAGATATGTTAGTTATACAGTTGTTGTTTAAAAAATTCCACATATAAGATCTATACAGCAAAGAAAAGTTTCCCAACAGAGTTTGTGAATGAGTCTCTGGGGTCTTTAACAATTGACTAGATGGTGATCTTTTGAAAGTTTTTTCACTGTCTTTTTCTGCCTATTGCAGTGGGTTTGACTACATTATTCTTATAATCACTTTCAACTATATGAGAGGTATTTAGGATTGAAATTGCACATATATGTGTAATGGAATGTATGGATGACCTTAGAGGTGGAAGATTTGTACCTTTAGACTTGCAAATTTCCATTAATGTAGCCTTACAATAAAGTAGACTTTAATAAACCTGCTTGGTTTACGTGGGAGGGCTGGCAGTGTGCTCCTTTCAGCTATTATATTTCATAACTTTTGTTGTATATGTGTGTTTTATGTAAAACAATAATTCTTAAAAGAAAATGTGCAAAAGTGCAAAAACCTTGATTTGTAATACATATATTCATTATGGTGACTGCAAATTATTCAAGTAATATGCTATAGGTATAATGTTACATTTGTGAAGCTTTTAATTAGAATTTATTCCCTGTCTTGTTTTCTTTTGTGGGCTTTTATCACAAAGTGAGAATGTTCAGTTTATAATGCCTGTTTGGGGAATATGTTTAGACATTGACCATGGTTTTCATGGAGTTGCCGGTGAAATAGGGCATGTGGTTTTAAATATGACAGCTAAAGTATGGATTGAAATAAGCTATTATGAGTACTCATCTCACAACTTTTAAGAAACATTGCTCTCTCTGTCTCAAGAATATTGCGATATTATTGTGAGAGAGCCTATGTTCATAATGTTATAATTGCTGATAAAATATCTATTTTATTTCTGTATTCCTAATTTGCTCTCAAAGTCCTGCATCAAGAAATTCAGGGCAGTTAGGAATACATGAGAAATTCACTATTTTGCAACATACAAAAAAAATATTGGGGGATAAAAATACATCCTTAGGTAAGTTTGTTGTATCTATTCCATAAGAATATTATCTTAATGGAAATATTTATCTTATTTAAAATCAGTTAAAGCAATAATTCAAGTCAATGTAAAAAGAAAGCTGAATAGATGTACTGTTTTGAAAATAATTCAAAATCAGGGACTAAGGATTATTGCCTTAAAAATAACATTAAAATTGTGCTAGTATTATAGTCACAGAAGAAACATCAATCGGTTTTGAAACAATAACTATCTGAATATTATAAATCAACAGTGGGATTGATGCTCTTAATAGACTATAATATAATAAAGAATAGTATAGAGGTGATCCTCATTTAGCAAACACAACTGAGACTAGCAACTTGGTCATTAAGTGAAGTGGTTGCTAAATGAAATCACGACTATACTTATGATCTTACTTCAGCTTGCCTTTCCTTTACAGACCTGTGAAAGTCATAAATGTAAAGATTGATAATAAAATTAGTTTTACATCACCTTCCTAATCTTAATGCTCACTAAAAGAGGCAGTCACTGATCTGTCCATGGTGATACACATCTTACTACAAATTTACTTTTACTTGGTTATTTATATTTTAAAGAGTGATTTCATTTTAAGCAAGTTTTAATTAAAGATACCCCATACTGCCTGGCATATACCATATTGAAAGAGTATGCTTCATGCTTCTTTGATTGGCAAGTTAACAAGTGATAAATGTTCTATTTATATCTACTTATATCTTGACATCTGATCTATAATGGAATATACAGTAAATTAATTATAATGTACTATGTAGTTTCTTGCTTTGCAAAACAGCATAAATCCAAACTATTCCTAGCAACAGTAATTTTATTTAATTAAGTTATAAATTACCTGCTAATTTAAACACTGTGATATAGTCTTGTAGAAAAAAAAGTTTTCCACTTGGTTTATTGCTGATTTGTAGGAGAAAATAAGTCATCTTGCAAGGAATCTGCAAGAATCAATGCCATCTGAAAGATTGGTTTTTTTCATAATGTATGCTTCCACAATGTTATTAGTATTGGGAGCATTTGCACACATTTGCTTTGCTTGTGTATGGTGCTTCTGTGCATGCACAGAAGTTCTGCACATGCGCAGAACGTCCGTGATGACAACCCAGTGGGTGGGTGGAGCCTCCCGCTATCGCTACCACCGGTTCGCAGGATCTGGAGTGAACTGATAGAAACCCACCACTGGTGGGTGGGTTATAGTTATTTTACCTTTGAACCCCTTATACTCTTTCATTTTGCTAGTAGAATGACATTGAAAAACATTTTTTTTAAATTAAGTAAATTGTGGTTAAATAAATTTCCTTGAGGTAAATCTTTGGTTATTTTAGAATTTCACAGCTTTAGTATCATCAGCAAACAGTATCTACAAATAAATATTTTAGGTATGTCTAACTTGTCTTGTTTGTGCATGCTGTTTCTCACTGCTTATCAGTAGTTATTCTGGGATGAAGACTCTCTCTGGGCTGATACATTACTTAATTGTTGCTAGATTTAAAATTTTCATTAACAATTAAAGAATAATCTTAGCATTTTATGTTTGATAACTCATCAACAAATGAAAAAATAAATCAAAGGAATATTAAGGGTAATTCAAAGAATGTGATGCCGGAGAACCAAGATAGTAAATACTATTTATTTATTTGTTAGAGTTCTATCCTACCTTTTCTTTAGCCTTCAAGATGAAATATATTGTATTCCCTACCACCTTATCTCTATTGTTCTCTCATGCTGCTTCAATATATTTCTTTCCTCTTCGCAGATATGCTGTCACTCATCCGTGCTTAGCCACTGCCAATTTGCTCAGGAATGGTATAAACTTCACTTTGAAGGTTGATGCATTGTTGGCAACTGCCTAGGCAATGTGGCACCATAGACTCTTCTCAGTTTGTTGCTGATATATTTCTATCAGAGAACACTTTGAGATTGAACAATATAGAATGAGTCCCAGGAGAAAAACAATATAGTTTCAGTCCTGGGACAGTGAGGCATCTTTTAAATGACACCAAGTGGAACCTTGAATTTATTTTAATATTTGGTTTTCTTTCTTGTGCTTATTTACTGATCTTTTATATTCCTTCCACTACATTTTTTCCTTTTATGTTATATTGTGTTGAGGACAACTTTAAGTATATGGTAGGGAGGTAAGAAGGGCTTAGTTCTGTATTTTTATTGCATCTATAAATGGCTGCAGCTCAGAAAATTATCTGGTTCTATTGAGGAAAACTGGGCCAGAAAATCAACTACTGGACCATCACAAAGATCTCACTTTCTATCCAGAGGATAACATTCTAATAGCTCAGAGCTGGACACCAGCTAGGCAGTTCCAGCTGAGATGACAATGCATAGTTTTCTAAAATCCATTTGAATCCTTAGGTCATGAGGAAATAGACTGGATTCTCTGTGCTGTTAGCTTGTGGATAGAATCCTTGTCTAGTGAAAACTACCAGGGAGGTGATGGAAGGTTGATTTGGATAGCATTGACTATATCTTTGAATAAGAAGTTTTTGCTTCCATCTTAATAAAAAAAAAATCAGTGATATGTCTCCTCTTCAAAAGGGCATCTACCAATCTAGCAACTTGGTACAATTATCAAACAGTCTGTAATTTTCTTTTTATAGGGAAGGTATTTGAAAAAAAAATAATGGGATGTGGTTATAGAGATTACTCAATGAAATTAATTATTTGTTATAATTAATTAATTAATAATTAATGAAATTAATTATTCAGGCATTCTCATTGAAAAGCTGACTGACCTGAATTTCCCTCCCCTCATGTGTGACTGGATCAAAGACTTCCTGACGGATTGTCCACAAACAGTAAGGGTTGGTTCCTTTACATCTTCCACCCTGAAGCTCAGCACAGGCTCCCCTCAAGGCTGTGTGCTCAGCCCCTACCTGTACTTGCTGTATACAAATGACTGCATATCCTCTGATCCATCCAACATCATAATAAAGTTTGCAGATGACACAACAGTGCTGGATCTCATAACTGGAGGGGATGAATCAGCATACAGGGAAGAAGTCCAGAAGGTATCCATATGGTGCTCAGAAAACAACTTACATCTAAATACTAGTAAGACAAAGGAGATGGTGCTGGATTTCCAGAAGCACAGAGAGGAACCTGCACCACTGTATATCGAGGGGGTCTGTGTGGAGAAGGTTTCCTCTTTTAAATTCTTAGGAGTGCTTATTAATCAAGGCTTCACCTGGAAAAACAATGCACCCCTGATGATTGGCAATGCCTAACAGAGACTTCATTTCTTTAGAGTCCTGTGAAAAAATCAGGTGGGACAACGGCTGATGACCTCTTTCTATTGGTCCATGATAGAAAGTGTCCTCACATACTGCATTACAGTATGGTATGCTGGTTTAACTGCTGCGGACAGGAAGGCACTACAGAGAGTGATCAATTCAGCACAAGAAACCATTGGTTGCCCTCTAACACCACTGGATGACATTGCCAGGTCTTGCTGCTTTAGCAAAGTAAGGAAGATACTCAGAGATGATTCACACCCTGGTCAGTGTCTCTTTTCACTTCTAACATCGGGCAGAAGACATCGAAGCATAACCAGCTGAACAAATAGGCTTAAAAATAGTTCCTATCCTTAGGTTGTCAGACTCTTAAACCACAATCACTCCACGCACACATGGAAACGTATTACTAGTTTTCCTTTTTCTTTCTTTTTCTCTCCCCCACCCCCAATTACTTGCATGGGGATTATTCTTTATATTCTTTATGTTGTTTGTATTTTTTGTTATGGATTGCACCAGTGAGGCTAAAACCAATTTCGTTGTAGACATGATGTACAATGACAATAAAGGCTATACTCTGCATTATATATATCACAAATTTGATGTATAAATTATATACATATATGCAGCATTTCCTCATGATAATTTCATTTCCTTAAATATGCTTCTGGATAGAATATTTATAATTGGTTCTGTATTGTTTAACCCTGCCTGCTTTAACTTTCAAAAAGTATTGCAACAGTTGTATTATAACGGCTTATACTGTAAAACAAAATAAACAAAAGCAAAAATAGAAGACAAGAAATTCTATGGAGAGTTAAGAGGGATTCTACAATAAAGTATGGATAAGTCTCCAGGGTCAGCCCAATTAGATCTCTGAATTTCAAATGAGCTTGCAGATGTCATTATAAAGCCCCTTTCTCTATTCCTTGTGGAATCACAAAGAATGGTCATAGTGCTAGAAAATTGGAGAAGGTCAAATGCTTTTATCTTCAAAGAGAATTCCAAGGTAATTAAGACTATCAGCTTAGCTGAGCATGGGAATGTGGTGGATGTAGTATATCCTGTAGAATACCTTGTAGCAAGTACAGCAAATAGTCTTGAAGGACAGGAGGAAGAGCTCCTACTAAAGCAATGATCCTACTAAAGCATAGCTTGAATACTTTCCAAGAAATTAATTTGAGAAAACATTCTCAGACAGTTCCCTCTGTCATTCCTATGAAAATACAATGAGGGAGAGAAGCAGCACACTCAGAAGATTCTGTTATTGTATATCAGGCCCAAGCAAAAGACCAACGTGTGAAGAGTTCAAGCTGACTACTGAAATTCTGTCTAGAATACTGGGATTTCTCTAATCTGCTTGCCTTCCCTTGGGAATAAACAGGTAAGGTTCAATGGAGCTGGGGGGAGGGGGGGCAGGGGCGGTATCAGTCCTGGATCTCTTGACAATCCATTTGATTCTTCCTCTCTGCATGGCTGGGCATTTCCCAACAGCACAGCTGTTCTAGTAAAAGTAGTTTTAGCCCTATAATGGCATTGGTTTCTTAGTCTGTCTACCCAATAGGGCTGACACACTTTGACTTCAGCAAAACATTCAATGAAGCATTCAAAGTAGATGCAAAGCTTTAGGCTGGAGTTGCATTAGATGCATACAGAACTAGTTGATTGATTGATTGATTGATTGATTGATTGATTGATTGATTGATTGATTGATTTAAATTGACTGCCCATCTTTCCACCGGATCACCCTGGGCAGCTTACAGTCATAAAACATATGTCTATACATGTACAATTAAAACATAAATAATTAAAATCAACATTAAAACCTGGGGAGGATGGGAGCAGAGTGGGGGGAGGTGGGATCTGTTCTTACTCAATCAACCACCTCCATTGCGCTGTCCCACACTGGGGTCCTAAGCCTACTGGCAGAGCCACGTCTTTATGTTATGCCGGTTCTGAGATGTGGCTTGGAAAAATATAGACACAAAAAAAAGAGAAGTTGCCTTTAAGCTTACATGTTTATTCAGCTGAACAGGCTCCTTTTAAAGACAGGCTCCTTTTAAAAGAAAGGAAGCCCCGAGTATCAAGAAATGCTTGCTTTTATGCTCTTAGTACATACATTGTAGAGACAATGACATATGATAAATAAACTAGCCTGTTAATATTGTGCTCTGTTTCGAATAGCTATGGAGCAATGCAATGTTCCAGCAACAGCAAGAATAAATTGTGACCATGGTGGCATCACTGAAGCTCATTGCAAAGCCAAAAATTGCTGTTTTGATTCAAATGTACATAATGTCCCCTGGCATTTCAAGCCTACTTCGTTAGAAGGTTTGTATCTTTCTCTTTAAGTCACTGCTGGGCTACAAGGTTCTTTCAGTTTCATCAAAGTGACTCCCTGTATGACGTGAGTGTGAAAATGAATACTTTCGGGGTCTTGCTAAATTGGAGCCTAAATCATTTATATATTTTGTGAGGTGCTTGAGGTGCTTGAGGTGCCATGAACTCTTCATGTTATGCTAGGATCTTTTGACACGGAGATTGCCAAACAGTATAAACATGAAACTCAGCACTCATATTGCTGCAGAAATCACTGTGTTCCATCCATCCACTGCTGTCCATGCATAGAGAAAGTCATCCTTCCACTTGCAATTGTGAGCATGATTTTTTGAAAAAATTCCCATTCAACTTGAAAGCATTGCTAGAGTCTGGAATCTCTTAATATTTGCACATCCCCTTCACTGGAGAATGCCTAATGAAGGCTTACATTACAGCGCTGCCTGAACCAAACTGATACCCAAACTAAAACCTGGTAACTTCAAAATGTAATGATTAGGGGCTGAAAACTATCCTTTTGCAAGCAATAAGATACAACTTTATATTTATCAGATTAGAGACAGCAATTCCTCTCATATAAGAGAGCAACACTGTCCCACGTTTTTTGGCTGCTGGAACATAAGATTCACACTTTCTATTCTATATATGGAAGGCAGCTGGATTTTCATTCAGTGCTGCTGATAGGGTAGCAGCCATTCCTCCTTTCCATTCATTCTAGTAATGACCATGTGTCAATCCAATTTATGTTGCAACAGGAATGTCACAGCACCTGCTATCTGAACCAGTTAACGTACTCTCCCTAATGGCAGGTCTAGCAATAGCTAGGATTGCCAAAGAAGAGAATGAAAGGGAGGTAGGGATTTCATTTATATAAACTTTACATAGAATCATAGGGCTGGAAGGGACTTGGTATCCTTATACCATCCAAGACAAATGAATGTCCAATCTTTTCTTGAAAACTTCCAGCAATGGAGCACTCACAACTCTGGGAAGCAAGCTGCTCCCTTTTTGTTCTTTGCCAAATTTCAGTGGACATCCTTTATTACCTATTATATGTTTCCCCATTAGGACTGCTGCTTTTAGGTAACTCACAATAACAGTAGTAAAAAATAGGTTGTGCTTTCATATTATCTCTTCCCAGTGTTTAAAATAGGCCTTTGTTTCTAGTACTGTGTGGATAGAAACTACACAGCCTGGTGCTCCTTCATATACAATGAGTTTTTATCAATCTTGTTTTTCAGAATATGTTTCAATTGCTTTTCTTTAAAAATATAGAATCTTCTTGTATGGTCCCAGAAGTTTTTCTGAGCCACTGAGATACCAAAGAGAGTGAGACACGAAACGAGGATTGCAAAAAACCCAGCTTTTTTTTTATTTATGGCCAAAGTAAAAAGGCTAGGTGACAAAATTATATCCAAAACATACATACAGACAAAATGCATGTAAGAAATAACCACACCCTTGCTAGAGTGGCTCAGAGTATTATATACATTTTACGCCATTAGAAACAAAGTTTACCCAATCGGAGACAAAGGTTCATTACCAACATGGTCTTTAAAGCGTTCTTTCTTCATGCCTCTGTCTCTATCCATCTTACCTATGGAGCATTCCTATAGCCTTATGTAGGGGCAGTTTCCTTCCCTGGCCAAGTTGTTTATTCAGCAGAATGCATTCAGAATCTATGAGGCAAACTCCCTACTCTGGTTCCTTTATCTATGGGGCCTGATATTCCTGGATAACAGTTTCTTCTATATTTTCAAGGATGTGCCTAGCTTTGAAGCCAAGAATAGAAGTGACACAGAAGCAAGATAACAAACTTTGCACTAATGCCAACCAATATAAAGGTTACAATTTACTAAGCTAGAATTAGTTCCTAACAACTAATTTCTGACAGTATACAATAATATAAGCAGAAGCCAATAACAAAGCTTAATTCCTAAAAAATGATTTCAAGCAGTATATCGTATCAGAAGCAAACAGCAAATATTGGTTTGATCACTATGCTCCTTCAGAACCAAATGGGTAAGGTAATATTGTTATAATGACAATTTTACAAAATAGACATTTCAGACAGATTGGGAATTACTGGAGACAGACCCTTACAAGACAAGTAACATGTACTGCAAATTGCATCTGTCTATTTAAAGTCTGCTTCTTTTTTCACAGGTTGTGGTGAGAAGTGCGATGATAAATCCACTAAATTGTAGTTTCATAGTTGTTTTTCATTCTATTCAGCATTATCCATTTGTGTTTTTATTCTAGCGTGTGTCTTATAAAATGTTTTCTACCAAACCGACACTTTTTTAAAAAAATAAAATTTTGTTAGTTTTTCAAAAA
>JANHFK010003109.1:109821-121007 GCA_036250565.1 Sibynophis collaris | reverse complement strand
CAGTGGGGTCCTTGATGCTCTCTGAGCTTGGTTATTTTCTTGCAGATGTTTCATTACCTAAATTAGATAACATCAATGCTAGTGACAATTTCTAGATAATTTCTCTATGCATACACAAAATCCACATATTAAATTTAAAAAAAACTGTTTCTAAACTGGCAAGAGAAATCACCTACACCTGGACAGCAAACAGCACTCATTAATGATGATTCACTTAACAACCATCTTGCTAAACCAAATTCTAATTGCGGTTGTAAGTCAACTATACCCTTCTATAGCCTTAGTTGATTCAATCATTCTATCGATCAGAATAGAGTTGGAAGGGACCTTGGTGGTCTTCTAGTGCAACCCCCTGCTCAAGCAGGAGATCCTACACCATTTCAGACAAGTGACTGTCCAGTTTCTTCTTAAACACATCCATTGATGAAGCACTCACATCTGAAGGCAAGCTGTTCCGTTGGTTAATTGTCCCTTTAGGAAGTTTCTCAATTCCAGGTTCTCTCCTTGATTAGTTTCCATCCATTGATTCTTGTCCTGCCTTCCGGTGCTTTGGAAAATAAGTTGACCCCCTCTTTTTTGTGGCAGCGCTTCAAATACTGGAATACTGCTATCATGTCCCCCCTAGTCCTTCTGTTCTTTAGACTAGCCAAACCCAATTCCTGCAACCGTTCTTCACGTTTTGGTCTCCAGGCCTTTAATCATCTTATTTGCTCTTCTTTGCACTAGTCTCAGCATATTTTTTGTAATGTGGGGACCAAAACTGGATATTGCAGGAGTGGCCTTACGAAGGCTTTATAAAGTGGTATTAATACTTCCTCTGATTTTGATTCTATGCCCGTTTATAAAACCAGGGATTGTATTAGCTTTCTTGGCTGCTGCCGCACACTGCTGGCTCATGTTTAAGTCGTGAGTATTCGTTACAGACAATTCTAACATTTCTATACCCTTGCCCAAGGAATATATATGTATACTGAAGGTGGTGACACTTTGAGAGCTGTATGCAAAGGAATTTCATTTTAATGTATGCCAATTAGTGTACATTCAAAGTAACAATAAGTTATTCTAAGTTTAAGAATGTCCCAAAAGCAAATTCTTTGACCCACTAACATAGGGGAAGATACTACAAATCCTAAACAAGTTATTTGTGTGATAGGTCAGCTAACCATCAGTTCAGGTCAAAGTTGATGTCAAAGACCAGCATAAAGAAAAACCATTAACAAACTGAACTAACCATCATATTTTTCCTTTTTTCCCCCATTCCTAATAGGCACAATGTGAATGGATGGAGGCAAGTTTAGCTATTTGATGAACAGGATAGAGGGAATATAAATGCCTAAACAGGTAGTACTTGACGTACAATCACGACTGAGCCCAACTTTTCTATAGCTAAGTGAGAGTTTGAGTTTTGCGCCATTTTACAACCTACCTTGCCACAGTTAAGTGAATCACTGCAGCTGATAAGTTAGTAACCTGGCTGTTTAAAGTGAATCTGGCTTCCCCACTGACTTTGCTTGTGAGAAGGTCGCAAAAGTTGATCACATGACCTTGGGACACAGCAACAGTCATAAATATGAACCAATTCCCAAGCATCTGAATTTTGATGACATGATTACGGGGATGCTGCAAAGGTCGTAACTGTGAAAAATTAACAAGAAAAAGTTATAAAAGGAAGTCTGGATTTTGCTCTTCATCAAAGACAGATGATTGACACCCTTCATCTTATTCATGTGTGCTTAGTACTGCCGTCTTTTCTTGGAACAGGACACCTAGGAGAGCATAACCAAACCGAGTTTTGAGTCCTAGAAGCTGCCTGCCCCATTACCAGCCTAAACGTGAAGGTCGCTATCATCCTTTTAACCCATCTTAGTGAAGAAGGAAAGTGGTGCGAAGAACTGGCAGGAGGCTGAAGGCTAAATAAAGGGAGAGGGGAGAAATGAAAGAACGTCACACTTGCTAAGTAGGTATTATTTATTAAGGCTTGTATTCTCCTAGAGGAAAAAGTTAATCTGATGCTGTTCCATTACTCCTTACATCAGAAGTAACAGACAAAGCTATATGTTCTAAATACAAGTCTAAATGATACAGCTTAAAACTTTCATTTAAATTGGAGGTCCTCTTGCGTAAATATTGTTTTTCAGAAGATATCTGCTTTCTAATATAAGTAAAAGATCCTCTACAATTAAACACGTGCAGATTCAATGTGCTAGAGCAACAGGCATGAGCACCAAGAATTCATGCTAAATTTTTTGAAAACTCCGGTTGGTGGCCACTTCTTCCGACAGCTTCCTCATTCCACAAAAACATGACAGAAGATTCATTTCTTAAAACAATTGTTTTTTTACTCATCCAACAGAAAAAATAGGCACACGCACACACAATCAAGTTTAAACATCTGAAGCATAATCCATCGTATGAGTCTGAACTAAGATTTGAGATTAAAGCTCACCATTATTAGTATAAAATCTTAAGTGACTTCCTCGAGGGGGTGAGTGGGGGAAAAAAGGGGGGGCAGATTAAAAGTAATGAATTTAATAATATTAAAAAGCAGGGGGGAAATTAAAAGCCACATTTTGCCGAAGCCCCTGCAATGTTGAACACATATTTAAATGATTAAAAGCTACAGATAAAGCAAAAAATTATGGTAGGAAACTTGTCAGCTTTTTCTTGCAAGATATGATACAACGCAGATGTTCACTAATGTTCACCAATTATAGACAAAATAATTTAAGACGTAAAGTACAATCCATGAGGAATATTTCTCATGCAATATCCACAAAAAAATAACTGCAAATGATGAAAATGTACAATTGTGTTTGTGTGAAATCTCATTTATACTTCTTGCATGTGAAATTACCCCAGTGAATTACGCCTTTTTGATTTTTTGTAAGGAAAGCAGAAGTATACGTTCAAAAAAATTTCAAAAATAAACGTGACAGATAAAGCTGAACTTCATAAAATAACCTGAGCTTGCTAAATTAAATGTCAATATTTTTGACACAGGTTATTTCTAAAAAAACAAAAAGGTATTTTTATTTCTACTTGCCATAAGAATCAAACTGACTGTGGGAATGGCGAGACAAGGGGATCTGTGGTACATAAATATAAAAGCAATGACTTTTCAGATTAGAAACATAATTTGTGCCGCAATTAAAGGTCTTTGGAAAAAGGCTAATATTTTCAAAATCTTCAATTGTAGATGAACTTGTTTAACCAACTTAAAAAAAAATAAAAAAACAAGAAACATCTTTATTAATGGATTCTACAGCATTTTACATAGAAAAGAGTACAACTTAATGCATATTCAGCTGGGCAAACAAAAAACAAAACAAAACCCAACCCCTCCCACTACAGTGTACTTAAAAGATGCAAGATTTGAATTTCCCCTGCAAAAAAGATATTGGAGCTGAAAGCTTTATAATCTCCTGATGCCAGAATACACAGCACCAAGGCATTTTTAAAAAAAGATTCAATTTTTCATAATCAAATTTAATATCAGTTCTAGTATATATATATATATGTATATATATATAGCAAACCATATATGCTTATTCTTATTGTTTATTTTGATTCTGACGTTCCTGCAAAGAGAAAAACAGGAAATTAGAATGTGAAAACCCAATAAAAACTCTTTACCCGTCTTAATTTTTTTACAAGCCGCAGCGTCACCCTAAAACAATGGGACACCCAATCTTTTAAAATTTCTATTTTTTTTGCATGTACACTGTGGCCTGCCTATGATGTAACAAGATTTTCTTATAATAAAACACAAGGAAACTGCTTTCATGCCATGCTATATATTTTAAACATACCACAATATAGCTTTTCGTGATAATTTTAACTCCTAAAGCTAAACTAGGATACCTAAAGGCAGTGTTTTCTGTAAAATTAAGAAATACTCCAAATATAGAGAAGTACATTTCTTTATAAATTATAAGTAACACCTTAAAACCAGGCTTAAAGGAATATGTTTTGTAGTTTCTAGAACTCTTATGGAATAGAAAGTGACTCTACTTATAGAATGTGATGTAATCCATGGTACATTTAACTTTGTGTTTGCTGGGGTTGTGTTCACAGCACGCCAGAAAATCATATGAATGGATTATATAATGCGAAAACATTTCAAGAGTGTGCATAAGGAACTTTAATCTTCAATGTCGCCTTCTTCTCATCATAAATAGGTATCATAAAGTACATAGTCCCAGCGCAGACCCGCAAGCCTGTTACTTTAAGGGCAGAAAAACATTTTATGGTTTGGCCCAAAGATGCTTTTTTAAAAGGCAACAGGACTTTTATTTTTTTTCTTGACGACATTTCGCTTCTCATCCAAGAAGCTTCTTCAGTTCTCTGTTCAAGTTCAATTCAGTTTTCTGTTCAGTTCAACTGAAGAAACTTCTTGGATGAGAAGCGAAACATCTTCATGGCAAAAGCAAGGAAGTCCAGTTGCCTTTTGAAAAAGCACCTTTGGGACAACCATGACCTGGATGACTGAGAATCTCCATATACATTTGTGGTTTGGGACTTTTTTCTATGAAAACTTTCTGAATCGATATTTTAAAAATGGTAGCTTCAATATCCTGAACAAGTGACGGCTTGTTTGGATATGATCTTCAACAAGATGGAATTGCATCTACTTCCCATTCAACATCCTCTCATTCCTATTAATTTCATGTTTTCAAAGGGCTTAGATTAATATATAGTGTGGCTCCTCAACTCCATTTTTTAAATGTTTAAAGGCCTTAAAACCTTTGTGAGCAAAACCCTTTGGCTGATAAACAGGATAAAAAATATATATCCTAAACAAGGTAAATCATGCAAATATTTTGAATACTTTAGACCTGCATATCTTCAAGGAAAGTCTCAGCCATTTGCAGGTTCTGCATGACTTCTGAAACTGAATAGGATCTTAAGAACAGGGAAATATAGTACTCGAAACACGTAATCTTCCAAGATTGCTCAGGCTGATGACTGCTCCTTAGAAACAAAACTACTGCAGCAGCACACTTCACTGCTTAAAGCATGTTCGTGCTAAAAAAAAAAAACACTATATGGAAGCTTTTACATTACAGTAACTCCAAAGCCACAATCCATGGTGGTCTTTTAAGGTGAAAGAAGCAGAAAATGCTATCCAGAAGGCAAGTTTATTTTGCACCAAGAAACCAGCTCCTTTTCCCCTCTGTAGGTATCAGTTATATGCATTAATTTATGTGTCAGCCTAAATCTAATTGCTCTGTTGTGTTCCATAAATCATTTGCAAGTATTTGATAGATAATGGTGTAGCTAAAATAACATTTTTGTAAAATAAATAATACCATTTAAATACAATAACCTGTCACACCGTTATTGCAATGCAAGGTGAGATCATTTTGTTCTGTGCTTCAGTGTAAACAATTTAAGCTGGTGCAAGCATACTGAAATTCTATAAGCAAATATTCAGTTTTAAGACATTCTCTTCCGTTCCTAAGGGAATTTGTGAAGTAAAGGTACCTCCTGAAATTTCAGGTAATTCAACTAAACTTACAAAAAGGGCAGAAATACTCCGGTCTTATTTATCTAAAGCTCACAAACTAACAAGTCATCTTCAACTGGACTCCACTCCTGATGGCGTATACCTCCATATTTCTGCCACTTTCTCAGGAAGATATGAAAGCTACAGGTAGTCCTTGATTTACAAGAGTTCATTTGGTGACCATTTGAAGTTACAACAGCACTAAAAAAAAGTGATTTATTACTGTTTTACACACAACCATTGCAGCATCCCCATGGTTACACAATCAAAATTTGGATGCTTGGCCACTGGTTCAAATCTATGACGGTTTCAGGGTCCAGGGGTCACGTGATCCCCTTTTGAGACCTCCAAATCAATGGGGAAGCCAGATTCACTTAACTACCATGGCAAGAAAGGTTGTAAAATGGGGCAAAATTCACCCAACCACCATCTTGCTTAGCAACATAAATTTTGGGCTCAACTGTGGTCATAAGTCAAGGAGTATCTGTAGTTTGCCTTTGCTTTGTATTTATATTTGCCAATCAGCATACATCCCCAACTTTCCAGTAAATGTCCTATTCAAATAGGAAGCTAAGTCAGCCATACTTGATTAGATGCTGCAATCTACCTGGGCAAAGTGTAGACCAAAGAGCTCTTAAAACCAGTAACTATAAGCCTGACACCAGTGGAAAACCTGCAGCTGAGGTACAATATAGTGCACTAGAACCAATCATTGTAACAGCAGCTGATAAAAAGAAATTAATTCTGTAAGCCTAATAGGCACCTAAATGTGGCTGTTTAATATAAATATACAGAAACATTCCCCAGATCTCATTTTTAACAATGAACTCAATGTTACATTAACTCTAGTTTACTCACACTTCTGACTTTTGTGCTTATTTTACCCTCCATTTTTATTTTATGCCAAGTTCTTGAGAAAACTCTTCAGTTCTACCATACAGTGGATTTGCAATTATTTTTTTTTATAATAAGGATGAATTATAGCAGCATTTTGATGAAATTAAACAGTCTATGTTTCTATTTTGTGCTATGGCTTAGTTGTTAATGCCCTTAAGAGATATTTGATAAATCTCATTTACACATGAATTTTATAGTCTTTTCCTTTTAAAACCTTATGATTCTTTTGGTTTTGGTTAAATCTATCATTGTCATAATGCTTGAGGATGTACTATAATATTGCATTCATAATGTTACAATCAATCAATTTTACACATATGAAAATAGCTCCCATAATTGAGAAGTACACTAATATTCTTTTTCTAAATATGAGTGTTGTACAAAATTTAAAATTCAAAATACTTCATGTCAAGGTTGAATCAATTGTTCTGTGTTTGAAACAGGCTTGCTCAATAGTTCTGAAAGCATAATGAGCTTGAAACACCTCAAAAAAGGTTGAAACCGACCACTTTGAACATCAAATAATTGCTTTTAGACAAAATGTGGCATTCTGGATTTGTAAGGTTTTGCATGCCTGTGCTAAGGAGATACCAACATCCAATTTGTGTAAAAGGCTTTCATTTCCACATGGATACTTTTTAAGCCCTTCCTTCAACTAGCAGCCAGAATATCCCACATAAGGAACAAAAAAACCTGCCAATCGTGGATTTCTTACGTAGACGTCTCTTTAAAGCAGAAACACATCTTGCTCGTGCATGGGTGAGCGATTTATATTTCACTTACAGGTAGTCCTTGACTTATAACCGTTCATTTAGTGACTGGTTACACTGTTACAACGGCAATGGGGAAAAAACCTTATGACCATTTTTCACACTTACGACCGTTGTAGCATTCCCCATGATCACATGATCAAAATTCAGCCCCTTGGTGACTGACTCCTATTTATGACGGTTGCTGTGTCCCAGGGTCATGTGATCTCCTTTTTGTGACTTTCCGACAAGCAAAATCAATGGAGAAGCCAGATTAATTGAACACCCACGTTGCTGATTTAACAACTGCAGTGATTCGCTTTAACAACTGCAACAAGGAAAGTTGTAAGACGGGGCAAAACTCAGTAAACAAATGTCTTACTTAGCCACAGAAGTTTTGGGCTCGGTGGTGGTTGTAAGTCGAGGACTACCTGCGTATCCCAAGCCCTGTACCAGCCTACATCCATTATAGCACTGAAAACTAAGCCATATTTAACAAAGCAGACACATCTCAACTTTTTGGCCTATTACAATAAAGCAGATTTAAAAAATGAAAGCTGTAGGGTTGAAGCCTTATGGGTTAAATATGAAGAACGCGTAATATCTATCTTCGAAATTAAAAAAAACAAAAACACAGTCCCTTTGCAAACTCAACTCCCATTCACTTCCAGGGTGGACTTCTTTCCCCCAACTGAATTAAAATGTTCTAAAGCCAGTTTACCTTTCGTACCACTTCCTCCTCCTCCTGGCGCTTTTCGTAATGGGAAAAGTCATCGAAGATGGAGGTCGTGTGCTTGTACATAGCAATAATTTTAAGCACTTGCTTCGCTTTTTCTAAGGGCACCTCCTGAGTGTCACGGGAGTTTGTCACTGGCTTGTTGTCATTGTTCTCCAGCCTGATGTGTCGAAGCTGGTTGTTGGGAACATCTTTCACAAAGATCCACTTGACGTCAAACTTCCCCTTCCATTTGTCCTGGGACCACACACCGGCACTGGTGCCGTAGTCCACCGACGACTTCATTTCTGCCACGCCACAAAAATGTCCACTGCCGTTGACGCTGAAGAGTAAATAGACCGGGCCTTTACTATTCATAGAGCGGAAGGCGCTGTCCAAACGTTTGTTGCCGTGTTCTGTGCTACACCAAATGGAGTATTTGATGGAACGATGGATATCGTCCTCAGAGTAACTCTTGATGATGAACACGCGTCCGTTTTTGAGGTTCCACTCGAAATCCTTGGGGTTGTAACTGTGGGCGGCTTTCAGTTTTTCAAGAACAGGGTGGGACTCGCCGCCGCCTCCTCCTCCTCCAGGGATGGTGTTCGCTGGGGTATTCCCGGGCGGGTTGCTCTCGTTACCGGTTCCTACGCTTTGGCCAAAAGCTGCATTGCGGTTGCGAGGTGCCACCCATCGGTTTTGAGGAGGGGGCGGCTGAGGGTTCTGGTAGGGTAGCTGGGTCAGCGGGGGTGGCTGGGTGGGAATTGACTGAATGATCTGTGGCTGTGGGATAGACTGAGGAGAAGGGATTGGTTGTTGAGGAGTTGGGATTTTGGGCATGGGGCCTTTATTGTCCCAAGTACCTATATCCATGTTATGTTTGATAGGCGGCGGAGGCAAAGCCCCTCCTATTACAGGCCCGCTTTTTGCTTTCATTTTGGGCTGGGGCTTTGCAGGTTTGCTAGCAATAGCAGCCCAAGAGGTTGGCTTCGGCAGGTTGAGGTTTGATCCGCCGTTGCCGGACAACGCATTCGCCATCCCGGCACTGTTTACCACTGAGCCTACAGTTTTCACGGCGTTAGTCGTGACGTCCCCGCCGATCTTCAGTCCAACCATTCCCTGTTCGATGCTATTCATCCCGGGCGCTTTATTCAAAGTATCGTTATGAAATCCCGTTTGCCCGTCCACAATAGTACCCCCAATTGAGCTGGGTGGGTAACTGTAGCTGCTTCCGTACGCCGAGTTCTGGGTTTGTTGCCCCTGAGAGCCGCTTGTTCCCCATGCTGAGAAAGGAGGGTTTTCAGGGAAAAAATTAAACCGGTGTGGGTAGATGTTGTTGCCCAATCCGCCAGGCTGTCCAAACACAGCATCGTGCATGAAGTGGTGATCGCCGTTACTCAGCTGTCCATAGGTTGTAAGGTATGGGATAGGAGGGTCTCCTCCGGTTGACCAGGGAGCTTCACTCAGTGAGTAGGGAAAGCTAATAGAAGGTGGATAATAACTGGACAAGTAGGGATCGGTCATTGATGGATAGCTGTTGCTCTGTAAAACGACAAAGCCACAATTTCAGATTCAGTTATTTACCACATTATTTAAACTAGAAAAATATTCAAATCCAAATTATTTAAACTAGAAAAAGTTCAAATCCACTCTACAATATAAAAGACTGAGGTTCTTGGGTTCTCTTTGAGCTTGGTGATTTTCTTGCGGATGTTTCATTACCAAACTAGGTAACATCATCAGTGCTAGAAGGAAGTGGAGTTTGCACTGATGATGTTGCCTAGTTTAGTAATTAAATGTCCGCAAGAAAACCACCAAGTTCAGAGAGCATCAAGGATCCCACTATTCAACCCGGAGTTACAAATATTCTCTTTTATTGATAAAAGACTGTAAATGCCTTAAACCTGAAAACATGTCTCTTGCTTCTTAACACTTTCAAAATTAAGGCAGGACAATTCTTTCACATGGTTTCTCACCGACTGCTTCAAGGATTAATCACAAGACACAGAGCAATTTGAGTAGACATGTTTTGTTTGAAAATCTGCAGTTTGGATAAGTGAGAAGTTATTTTTAAACTTCTTTCACAGTACACTAATATTATGTTAGAGCTAAATTAATCTGACTGCTTTTGAACTGTTCTCAAACAATGTAACATTATGCAGTTATATTCTTAGTAAAATCAAATATTTGTAGATTCTTTGACTAAAGCATGTACTGATCTGAAACGAAGTGGATTCCTCTGTGCAAATTATGCATTTAAAAAAAAACCCTGAAGTCTAAACGCAGACTCCAGTGTTTTCATCTACCCCAATTAAGGAATATAATAAAACTTGCAGATTTGATTCATTAATCTGTCGTGTTACTTATTTTCCCATAACCACACAAATTCTGGCCTTTTAAAATCATTGTTAAGAGTCTGTGTTTCATGTTTTATTTGCTCACATTATCATTTTCTTTGCATTCCACACTCATTCTTGGTTCAGCTTACTTATTTAAAATCCCACTGCTTAATTGTCCATTTTGCTAGCTATTTTTGAAACCGTCCTTCTATTTAATAATTCCAGTTCAGTTCACCTTAGCCTGATCCCAGCGGTGTCATTCTTTCTCCTTAATATTTTCTGCAAATCTACCTTCTTTGCAAGCTCCATTGGCTCATTTTCTGTCGATGCTCATTGAACGCTCACTTTGTTTTTAAACTCTGCACCACATGAATGAGGAGTCTTCGTCTATCATGTAGCCAGTGCTATCTTCACTCAATCTCTCCGAAAGCTTATCTCTTCTGTTTACTTTTTTCTACAGCTTGAAATGTTCCCTGGTACAATGCCCTGGTATATATTTCTGGCTTTGCGGACCAGCCTCGGGGGAGGGGGGGTGTTGGTTGGGGAGAGATGGTTCCGTGCATGTGGCTGGCAAGTCCGGGCGCAACTCAATTTGCGCATGCGGCATGCATGTGCGCCAGCCGCTGATGCAAATGGAGCATGCACATGCTGCTCACACAAATGAGGATGAGTGTGTGCTCAACAGCTGTTTCCATGGCCCAGTTGCAAACCCCTAACAGCCCACTAGTGGGCCATGGACCACAGGTTGGGGGACCCCTGCTTTAGAGGATTTAAGGTAGACCCAAGCAGTGCATGAAATGGGAAATTTATTCTGTGAGCGGATGCTGCTCTATCGCTACTGAGTACACATTAGTTTTCCAGAAGACTGGTACCGTGTTTCCCCAAAAATAAGACCCTGTCTTATATTTTTTTGAACCCTGAAATAAGCGCTTGGTCTTATTGCCATGCACTCCAAAAGCCCGATTGGGTTTATTATCAGG
>JANHFK010003107.1:139538-152859 GCA_036250565.1 Sibynophis collaris | reverse complement strand
GGTCTACAGGGTGAATTCTAATTATGCTAGAACTCATAATGGCCATTGACTTCATTTGTCAGAAGTTCACAAGAGGTGATGACATAACTCCAGGGACACGGCGACCGTCATAAGTATGAACCAGTTGTCAAACATCTGAATTTTGATCATGATATCATGTGGATGCTGCAATTGTCATATGTGTGAAAAGTGGTCATAAGTCCCTTTTTTTCAGTGATGTTATAACTTTGAATGGTCACTATTTTAATTTAGCTAATTCTACATGAATATAACAGTGCTGGAGGAACTTTAACTTTCAGGATCCTCAGTTCCCTAAACATAAGAGAAGGTTTACATGTGTTACATGCCTGTATGCAAGACAAATGTGGAAACACGACCAAGATTCTTGGTTCTGCTGCACATACTTCACCAAAACTCACTTCAAGACCAATGTCACATTCCGTTCTGTAAACAGTGGAGTTCACATGAAGAAACCCTACATTAGTTGTTTGCATTTTGCTGTGGTACTGTTGATACTTTTTGCCACCCGTTTTTTCATGCCATATAGTCCTGCAAAGAGATTCTCCAGTTAGAATAATCTAGTGTACCTTATTAAATAGTGAGTGCTAATGAAGTTGTGTAATTGATTTGGTGGTGTTACTGTGTACAATATATGTAGTATAAACAACAGAGTATATTGTGAAATCTTACTATTCAGAATTAAAGTGCGGCTGACTTGCTTGATTTTTTTTTTTAAACAACTCCAAAATAATTACAAAGGCACATGACTGGAGGGATAGCCCCCCTGTGGATCAGAAGAAGAGGTTTAATTCTTTCCTTCACCATCTTCCTGCTTCATTTGTAGGGCTGTTTACTTAAAGAACCATTTGAGATCTTTTTCTTAAAAAATGATGAAATGGGAAGGAAAAGGTTAATATTCTAATTGTTGTATGATTGTTGCAATCCAAAGCAATTTCTCTGCTTACTTTGGTGTAAAAAAGAGTAAGAAGTAGCTGCACATTTTATAATTGGCATAAAATCATAAATATATGATTTGTACTGTTTAAAAAATGCCATCTCTTTTAGTCATTCTCATTCATGCTGATGTAAGGGATATTGCTTTAGTTTGTTTTTCCTCAATATCCCATGCAAGGTTTTTGTGCTTTTCTTAATTACAGGGTGACCAATTTTGAATAATCTCTTTTTCACTCACTGGTCCTATCTCAAGGTATATGGCCTTGGGCAGTGGTGGGATTCAAATAATTTAACAACCAGTTCTCTATCCTAATGACTGGCTATGGTGGGCAGGGCCATGATGGGCAGGGCCAGGGGTGTGTGACAGACTGCACTCGGCCTTCTGCATCCCCTGGCAGCAAAAATGGGCCCTGTGGGGGGCACACCACCTCCCCACACCCGGTTTTGGGCCTAGTAGGCCTCCCTGCAGCCTCCTGGGAGCAAAAGCAGGCCACGAGAGGCTGTGCTACACATACCCCCGCACCCCATGTTGGGCCTAGTAGGCCTTTCCTAAAGCCTCCTGGGAGCAAAAACAGGCCACGGGGGGCTGCGCCTCACCCCCTGCACCTCGTTTTGGGATTAGTAGGCCTCCCTGCAGCCCCTTGGGAGCCAAAATGGGGGATGTGAAGATTTCTGGAAGGGGCGGGGAGGGGCCAGCCAGAAATTTAACAACCGGTTCAGCCAAAGTGATGCGAACCAGTTGAATCCTACCACTGGCCTTGGGGTTTTAAACACTTCCGTTCAATTCCAAATAAATCTTGATAGAACTTCTCCTATGGACTTTTTAACAAGGCTAAGGAAGAATAGAGAGGTATACAACAGAAAAATTAAATACTAGCACCCTCTACCTTTTAGTAGCAACTAAAACTGCACGAAAAAATGTTCCTTTGCAGCTTGTTGGATGTTGCTTTTGGAGTTAGAATGGCATGATTTGAGATGCGGTTGGCATGGATATTTTTGGTATGCAAAGCTAAGGTTAATACAGATATTAAACATTTTGTGAGATGTGCCATATTAAGATTATAGAATAGATATAAACCTGGTTGTGCTCAAAAATACCTTTGTGGCTCTCAGCACAAGAAACATTTTATAAAAGTGCAGGAAAAGGGAGAAAAATGTACAGTATCTCACTTTTGGATTTGCTTTTTCCTTCTGTCTTTACTTCTTTTTGCAAGGAAGGAAAGCTTTGGAAATATTAGAACACAATTTTTGACATGTTAGAGCATCAGGTAGAGCTTTCAGATCAGATGGTAGAGCAGTATAATTTTTTTCAGAAATGTGACTTATTGAGATTCTTAAATTTTCAGTATCAGTTGTCTCAGCCATGCTTATTTGTGGATTGTAGCTTTAAGATTTTGAAAATGTCATCTTTTAATATTTGACCGGCAATGATTTAAAGGCCAGGAAAAGAAGATTAAACAGTATAGTCAAGCAATCTGAGAGACATCTTTGTGATCCAATAAATTGTCTGCAAGCAAAGTGCAAGATCAGTGTATTCCAAGTATTTCAAAGGCATTTTCTCTGTAATCTCTGTTTGTGTTCTTCAACACAAATCATTATACTAAAAATAGGAGAAAGCCCAGTATTGCCATCCACCAGTAACGGTGCTTTCTCTTACCAGTCCTCTCTTGCATTCTTGCATGCAATTTTATCATTCTTTATTTTCAACTAAGCCTGGAAGTCTGGAAAAGTTATTTTAAAATTCCAACAGAATCCCCAAGTAGATTTTGTTGGAAATATAACATTGATGATTCCTAGTAACCCAACATTCTTAGGTAAGCATGCGTCTTTTAGTGGCACAGATATTAAAGTCCCAAAGGTGCTTTTTCAAGAGGCAATTGGACTTTCAACCTGAAGAAGCTTCTTGGATGAGAAGTGAAAAATCTTTTTTAAAAAAAACACACCAGAAAGTCCAGTTGCCTTTTGAAAAAGCAAAGTTGCCTTTGGGACAACCATGACCTGGATGACTGAGAATCTCCATACCCACAAACATTATTGTGTCTTGATGAGATTCCTCTAAAATTCCGACATCTATGAGATAATTCTGTGGGAGGAGAGAATCACTCTATATTCTTTTTGATCTTAATCAGTGTGCACTTCGGAATGTTTTCTCAGGTTCAAGCAGCTAACTCCTACATGATTCATAAAAAGACATATTTGTATAGGAAATTGCAGACTAGTGCCACGTATAAATCCCTGGGCCCTTGTAAGATAGCTTGCAAGATTATAATCAGTCTAAGACTCACTAGCTTTCTAGTGAAGTTGATTTTCTGGTCTGGTCTACTTAGTGAGACTGACAACAATTGTACAAGTCTTGTGCTGTCATTCTTCCCTCTTTTTACATTTCAGTGAATTAGGAAGGTTTCTCTTTTCTGTCTGTTGTGGATAGATTTCACCCCCTTCTCACTTAGGTAGCAAAACTTGAATATCTGCATGAAGGTCAAATTTACTTTTTAGGGGGGTGGGTGGGACAAATTGTAGAGCAAACTAGAAGATTGAGACAGTAATGGGCAGAGGGCAATATGGCAGGATCCTGAGAGATAGACTGTCTTCAGAGCTTTTGTTGGTTTAGAGCAATCCTAGTTTCCAGTCTCAGGATTGCCCATCAGGACTAGGCTACAGGTTACTTGGTGGCTGCTGGCTTCAGTTGGTGAATGTCATGTTGGTCTGTAATAAATATGTTCTTATCTGCAATTTAATAGTAGTTATGGCAGCTGACATGCCTTGCATTACTCAAACCTGGTTGGCTCAGAATTAGAAGGTTCGTCTCTTGAAAATATGCCCACCTGGGTTTTGAGCCTAATGACTCTGGGTAGCAATTATAATTTTGCAAGGAATTCATGATATGAGTTTTAATCAGCACCAGGTGTGCTAACAAAAGAACCTATCCACCTTTCCTTGCAGAATACATAAACTGTTTGATTTCAGTGTTGCACAATTGGCATTGTTCATGTGTGGAGTCACTTCACATTCTGAGATCAAATTTTTCCATGATCTCAGATCTCTTTTTTTTTAAAAAGCATTCTATCAAATTTCAACTTTTAGTTGCTTTGGATCTGTGACTGGAGCATAGACCTAAATCAGCATAATATTGATTAGCTTGCCTTGGGCTTAAATTGAAATCATCTCATCATGGGGAGGAGGGAGCGGGGAAAGGTTGTATCTGAGGTCAGATTTTTGACACCCTTTTGTTAATAAAGGTTGCTAATGAATTTCTTCTTCACCTCCTTTGTCTGCAACAGAAGATATAATGCTCCTCTGATGTGAAATGACCCATTTCAGTCAATTTCAGTTTGTTGATTCCCAGAATGTCAATGTTCAGTCTTGACATTTCTGCTGTGACAACATCAAATTTTCTTAGTTCTTGGTTCTACTATTCCACATTCCTATGGTGAACACACACACACACACACACACACACACACACACACACACACACACACACAGAGCATAGAGCTCTTATTTTGCCTATGGACACATCAGCAGCTAGACATCTTTTCAACTTTAATCCAGCCACATCTTAAAGCAGTAGCACTACACATATTTGCCCTCTCCTCTTTTTCAGTGGATATATTTCATAAGGCAGTCATGGGGAACTAATCTTGTAGTATCTTGGCAGAAATCTAGAATTAGTTGCCATTTCCTTCTGTTGTGAATTGTATTTAGACTAAATGCTAACGTTATTATATCATCCTTCATTATCTTGTTCACAGAGTAATAGGATGCATGTCTTCACTGCTATTTTTTTGAAAGCCAAATTGACTTGACACTTCCAGAAAGTTGACTGTCTCTGCTACACACAGCTTCTTAACCTACTTTGCATCAGAATTGCTGAATTGCAAAAATAAGGTTATTGCAGAAGATGATCTTTATCTTGAAGCGCTAAATCTTGGACTGTGACTTGCTGTATTGTACTTTCAGCTTCTTTCTGATTTTCTTCTAGCCTGAGGGACAGCTCTAAGCCACAGGCTTGAATTAGGCTACTTGATGCTGCAGGAAGCATTCAGATTCCAACTGAGTCAATTCATTCTGTCTTGCTAAATAGGATCAACAGACTAATGATTGCTCTTCTAATAGAACTCATCTTATTACTGTTCAGGAATTTTAGAAATATAAGATTAGAGGGTTCATCCCCATGTATTATTGAACACGTTAATTCAAAACTAGAAAAAGATATAATAACTTGATTAAAGGAAAAGATAAAATATGACTTTTAATTCAGGCAAAAGAATAAGGTAGTCCTCAACTTACAAAACTTTATTTAGTGACTCTTTGAAATTACAATAGCACTGAAAAAATGACTTATGACTCTGTAGAGATTCTCAGTCATCCATGGTCATGGTTGTCCCAAAGGTGCTTTTTCAGGAGGCAATTGGATTTTCTTGTTTTTTTGTTGAAGACGTTTTGCTCTCATTCAAGAAGCTTCTTCAGCTCTGACTTATGACTGTTTTTCATACTTACAACTGTTGCAACATCCCCATGATCACATAATCAAAATCTTGATACTTGGAAATTAGTTCATATTTATGATAGTTGCAGTATCCCTGGGTCATGTAAAACTTTCTGATAAGCAAACTCAATGGGGAATCCAGATTTCACTTAACAACCATGTTACTAAATTTAACAGCTGCAGTGATTCACTTAATAATTGTGGCAAGAAATGTCATAAATGTGGCAATTAGCAAATGTCTCACTTCGCAACATAAATTTTGGGCTTACTTGTGGTTGTAAGTTAAGGACTCCCTGTACTAAATTGGAAAGTTATAATTACAAAGAAAGCAATTCGAATCTACAACCATATTGGGTAAGAAGTGATCTTCAGGATTTTTTGGACAATTTTCAGGCCATTTTTCTGGCCAAAATCGGCCTGAAAAACTGCCTAAAAATGGCCTGGAAAACATCTGAAAACAGCCCAAAACACCCTGAAAACAGGCCATTTTTTGGCGGTTTTCAGGTTATTTTTTGGTCCAAAACACTCTGAAAATGCCCCCCCAAAATGGCCTGAAAACAGTTCAAGAAAGCTGGCTTCAAGAGGAAGAGAAGCCAGGTGAGCTGGACACAGACAAGTTCCCGGGACCCTTGTCCCAGAAGCAGCAACATCGTACACTTCCCCTCTCTGCTAGCCCCCTTCTTCGTGGTGTTTCTGTGTGCTCCAATTCCTGTGTGGCACTCTCCCCTCAATGCTAGCAGCCGCCACTGCCCCCTTCTTCCTCTCCATCTCTGCTGCTTGGCAATCCCATGCAAAGAAAGGGGCTAGCAGAGAGGGGAAAGTGCGAGGTTGCTTCTGGGATGAGGGGAGCTGGGAAGTGTCTGGGTCCAGCTTACCCAGCTTCTCTTCCTCTCTCAGTCATCTTTCCCAGTCTAGCTTGATGCAGTCTCTCTCTCTCTCTCCTTCACACACACACACAAACACACACACACACAGACACACACAAACACAGGCTGGATCTTTCTTTCCTTCTGCCCCCCACGGAGACCCGTAAAGTCCCTCCTCAACCCTGCCTGTCCTATACAGGTACCACCCACACAAGTGACGTAGAGTTGGCCATTCCCACTTAGTTACATGACCCTCCCCAGCCATGCACGGCCAACCACGCATGCCCAGTCAGTCATTAGGGCAGAGAACCGATCGTTAAAAAATTTGGAGCCTAACACTGATTCTTTTCATGTGTTTATGATTTGATCTAATGGTATAAGTTTGGCCCTGTTGAAAACAGAAAATTGGACTAATCCTCGGATTATTTTCTCTCTGTTGTAGTGAATAGTTAAGGAGGTGAGAGCTTTTCCCTTTAAGATGGGGTAAACAGTGCCCCATTGGACATGTGAACCCTCAGCCCTATTTTCAAAGCATCTATATGACCCTGCCAAAATTGGCTGCAAAATTACGTTTTCACCTTGTGATTTCTCAGAATTTTTATATAAATGTAAGGAGGAAAGGAAAATTGCTATTGCATTAGTATAATAGCATCAACTTTCTCCATTTGAATGCTATGTGCCTATCAACTATTATCTTTAGAAAAGGTCACATTCACAGGGCAAGTATGGAAATGACTAGTCTTTTTAGAATCAGCAAACTGAAGTTAAAAGGAATATTGCAGTGTGGTGATCTCCTGCTCTGTCGACAGAATTTTTCTTCCCTTGATTTTCTGTTTCCTTTTCTCCCACAAAATACATTCAACATATCGAGACTTTTGAGGAATGTAGGAAAAAGCTCCGTTATTTAGGTTTTTCTCCCTGCATGCGTATGGTCCTTCTGCAGCCTTGAGTTCTCCCAAGCCCCTTGCACAGTGATAATACCCTTTTGGCTGTTTAATAATTCCCAGCAGAAATGTGCAAGCTAAAGAGAGAGTGAATTTTGTCAGCAACTCGATGTAGTTCCCACTTGTGAAATGCATCATACAAAACACTGGAGACTGGTGACATGAATTTTCAATACAGAAAATTGCAGTAGTCGGAAATAGAACTTTTGTTTTGATGGAATACCAGCCATATCAAAGAACCTGCTGGCTACGTTGGTAATTACCATAGAATAAAAGTTTATAATTTCTGTTCATTTGATGACCATACCATTTCTTGAAATAAAACTTGAATTATCAGAGTGTAAACAAATGCACACTCCTCCCCCTCTCCATCACCCAGCCCGATGAGAATATATTGGAATCATCATTCAGATATAAAGCTTTTTTTTTTTTTAGTACTTTTGTTAAAGTGTATTCACAGGATTAAGTTAAAAGAAGTTCAGATTTCTCTTGGCTACTATTTGTCAACTCATAAAGCATTCCAAGCTTAAATTAATTAAATTAATTGAATTGAATTAATTAGGGCATCTTTTGGAAACGTCACACTATTGTTCTGTAAATAATATTCTATAACTGCATTCTAAAGTGTTTCAGGTTAATGGAAATTTCTTGGATGAAAAAGGGGATTCTGATGCATAAAAAGCATTTTGTCTTATTTTTCTTGTCTTTGTTTTCTCCTTGTATAACTTGGGGATGGGTATTTATGGAAAACACACACATGCACCACACAACCAGATGCACACAAATATCTGGTTTTGAATAAATTCATATTCCAAAAGAGTGATTAAAAGGTTTTCTGATATGAGTTAATGCTATACAACCAGGGCAAAACTCCTATTTCCTAAGGAAATAGCCTTATGATTTGTCATTTTGTTTAACATGGCTGTTTTCAAATAAGTAGGATAAAGAATCTGGAACAGATTACAGATTTAGCTGTAAACCTTGTCACTCACCACATTTAGGTCTTTAATTTAACATATCAGGTATACTATTGTATGAACATTTAATAGCTGAGTGGTAATTATACATTGTATTCCCTTTAGTTTAAATCAGTCTCTTGGGATTATATAGACAAATTGATTTGTTTTCTTCTTCATATGGATATAATCATTACTTCTGTCTTGGATGGATGTCCTGGTAGTTTCCCAACTAAATATTAATCAAGCCTAATTCTGCTTAGCTTTTTTAAGATCAGCTAAGAACAACTAGGTTCTGCCATCTGCTAAAAAAACCTGTTTTAAATACCGTAATTCCAGGAAATACATATGCATTCATTTCTCAGTATCTGAGCGCACACATTTGGGCAATCTAATGCAAATATCCAAGGTACCAGATTTGAAAATAAATTTGCTTTACATATGGAATGCAAATTTGGTATAATTATTGCATCTGCAATAATTATAACCTTTAACTGAGTTTTAAACTTTAAGTTACTAAAATAGATGTAGTAAGTGCTATATAGATTAGCATCAGAGCATGAAAATTGATGTCCATCACGACTAAACTGAGAATCACAGTTCTTTCTGATCTGTCTAAATAGCACTTGCTTTTGCTTGCATCGTCCAAATGTTTTTGATATTAGGACTTCAATGCAGCCGCTAAATTCAACCCTTACAATTAATGTTTTTTTCAGACAGGTATGATACCCAACTGAATGGTCACCCTACAGATAAAAAAGAGATGCAAATTAGTATTGAAAGAACCGTACAGGACTTGCCACAGACTGCTGTGACAGCAAGAACAGAGTTTGCAGATAAGAGCAGAGCATTTTAGTAATATAAAACTTCCATCTTTCAGTTTGATTTTTCAGACAGGTGCCTGATTTATTTCCCTTGAACTCAAATTCTGAAACGGGGAAGGAAAATAATTTAAGATCTCAAAATAATAACCACTAGGATCAGTTCATCTAGTTATTAGGTTGAAAAGATCCTTGTGTAATCCTGGAAATACTCCAGCATTTTTCTCAAATTTTTCTGGTACTGTTGAACATTAATTTGGATAAACCTGCTCTACAGGAAGACTAATGCAATCCTGGCAAATAGTGACAGAAGTTAGATTACAATCACCCTGAGCACAAAAGTGGTGCAGGAAGAGGAATAAGAAGGAAAGCTACTGTATATAAATACAGAGCAAACCAATTGCCTTCCAGCACTGAAAATGTTACTTAGCCAGGTAATGAAACATTTGCACAAAAACAACCAAGCTCAGAAAGCACCAAGGACTCCACAAAGAACAATATGTAATAAGTGATATTGGGTTTCATCACTGTGTGTGAAATCTTTAGTGTTTCCTTTTACAGGGAAGGAATGTAGGAGAGGCAAAAGCTATCTAATTCAATCTCAGCTGAAAGAGCCCAGGTAATAGGAATAGAGAGTTCCCTGACACTTATCACTGGTACAGCTAAAGTTAAACATTTTTAGGAAAGAGGAGAATTATGTAACTAGAACTCATCTAAGTAGCTTGTCTGAAATTGGCCAATGTATCTTTTCTACCCATACAGAAATTAACTAACTTTGGAAGTGGAAATTGAAAACGTCTCTTCTGAGACAAATTAATGCCAAATAACAAAAACATTACCAAGTGTTCTTGATCAACAATATTCTCCCCCTTCCACTTTTATTGGAATAATAAACAACAAAGATACTCTGAAATTCTTCCACAACCCAAAGTTCTGCTTGTTCTTTTTACTGCTGTCATGTCAGAAGACTTATTATGGGCTATTATGTAGATATGCAGCAGCAGCATTTTTTAAATCTCAGTCAGTGACCCTTTTCTAGATAGGTGCTTATTAATGAAAGCTGTACAATTTGCTTAACAGACTTTTAAATATTATATAAAGGTTTTGTATGTGAAATTTGGGACTTTAGAAGTTCTGATTCCCATGCCTCCTTGACTGCATACATTTGTGAGTGACTGATGCATATTTGACCTGCCCATTAATATAGACTATGCCAGCACCCTTTGGTCTTGCCAATCACAGATAATGCAGATGCCGCCTGAGGCATCAAGTTTCCTGTGCATGCAAATGCAGTATATAAAACCAGAAGTACTGCAGATAGTTGGGCTTGCTCTACATTTGATATCTTTCTCTTTAATTAAATTGTAGTCCATCTGGGGAAAAAAATTCTTGTAACTAGGGGAAAAAACATATCTGTCTCATTTGAGTTTATAGATGATCTGTTTGGGTAGGTGAATGTATAAAACATTTTTGTTTTTAAAATCATGGCTCAGAGCATATCATGAGCAGTTAAATTGTGTAATAATTAATACTCAGAGGCAGAACAGAGCGTTAACGCTTGTACTACTTACTCAAATGAGAAGGTCACTTATGGATTTAGAACCCTCTTTGTTTTATTTCAAAGAGTCTTTAATGGAAATGTCTGTTTCAATTGTAATTCTAAGATGAGATCCATCTAATCTTTTGTTCTGGCATTTTGTTCTTTTTCTTCCTTTCTGTAGAAACATGTAAAGAAAGCTGCTGTGGCTAGAGTCGCACACAGGGAGTTTTGAGATATATGCTCCCTTTCTTCCTTGCTCTTCTCCACAGGATGGAACAGAGAAAGCTCTGGCCTCGGACATGGGACTCCGATGGCTGGTCAGTGGCCCTGGTGTTTCTTTTCTTAGTCTTTTCACAGAACATTAACAGCACTCCTATCTATAATACGTTTCATCCTGAGAACCGTGACTGGACTTTCAATCATTTGACAGTCCATCAGAAGACTGGGGCAGTCTATGTGGGAGCCATCAATCGGGTTTACAAGCTGTCTGGAAACTTGACTGTCTTGGTAGATCACAAGACGGGTCCTGAGGAAGACAACAAGTCCTGCTACCCACCACTTATTGTGCAACCCTGTACTGAGATCCTGACTCTGACGAACAATGTTAACAAGCTCCTGATCATTGATTACTCAGAAAATAGGCTGCTGGCCTGCGGGAGTCTCTATCAAGGCGTCTGTAAATTGCTGCGCCTGGATGACCTCTTCATCTTAGTAGAGCCATCTCACAAGAAAGAACACTATCTTTCCAGCGTCAACAAGACTGGCACTATGTATGGAGTTATAGTTCGTTCTGAGGGAGAAGACGGGAAGCTGTTCATTGGCACAGCAGTGGATGGTAAGCAGGATTACTTTCCCACCCTCTCTAGCCGAAAGCTGCCTCGTGACCCAGAATCCTCAGCTATGTTGGATTACGAGCTCCACAGTGATTTTGTTTCATCACTAATCAAAATCCCTTCAGATACCTTGGCCTTAGTCTCTCACTTTGATATCTTCTACATCTATGGATTTGCCAGTGGAAATTTTGTTTATTTTCTGACTGTCCAGCCAGAAACTCCTGAAGGTGTGTCCATCAATTCAGCTAGTGACCTTTTCTACACATCTCGGATTGTGCGTCTCTGCAAGGATGACCCTAAATTTCACTCCTATGTTTCTCTGCCCTTTGGTTGTGTCAAAGGTGATGTGGAATACCGTCTACTACAGGCAGCTTACCTTTCTAAGCCAGGGGAGGTGCTTGCCAGATCCCTGAACATCACTGCTGAGGATGATGTGCTTTTTGCCATTTTTTCTAAGGGACAAAAACAATATCACCATCCCCCTGATGACTCTGCTCTTTGCATCTTTCCCATCCGTGCAATCAATGCCCAAATTAAGGAACGGCTACAATCTTGCTACCAGGGGGAAGGCAACTTGGAACTCAACTGGCTACTAGGGAAAGATGTCCAATGTACCAAGGCGGTAAGAATGATTACTGTATTTTAAATAGGGTTACTTAAGGAAGGTGTGGAGCATATTAGCAGTAGCGCTGTTAGAAATTGTGGGATTTAAGTATTTGCTTCCTGGTAAGAAGTTTGAGGAGCTCTTCTGAAAGAAAAACAAGATTTAAGTGTAAGCTCAGTTTTTAATTTATCTCAGGAGAATGTTTTTTCAACATATTTTCTGACAGGAATTAAAAAGACTGCTGCTGAAGTTTCAACTTGATCTACCCATTGTGTAGAATAGGTATGAATGGAAATGATCAAACATTTTCCCACTTGTAGGTGTTGTGATTACACACTTTTTTTCTGCATGAAATTGAACACTGTAATTCATTCATTATATTCTATTATAATAATAGAAAAATAAAGTTTATATTGGCTAAAAGTCATTTTGTTACTAAAACAATGGGACAAAAGGAAGACATACAGTAATTGGTTTGGAGGCCTTATATTATTTTAGTATGTATAAATAATTATAACATTTATATTTATAATACTTATTGAATATTTTATTCTATATAATTATTCATTATATATTTAATTATAATATATTTAAAACTCTATACACAGAAACTCTGTTTCTGTGAACAAACCTTAAAGATCACTGACAATTTTAATGAAATTTTATACTCTTTGTCTTGATTTAATACAGCTGCCCCAGGATGATAAATCCAAGAATTATGTGTCCCCACCTCCATCTTGATCAAAATAAAAACAAATTGATTTCTATATCAGAGCATAAAAAGAAAATGAAGTGGCTTTTCAAGACATTGCTTTTAATGTTTTACATGCATGTAGCCTAACTGCACAAGTACCGGTAATCAATACTGTTAACACGAAGCTCCTTTGCTTATATTCTGCTTTTGTATCTCTCAAGTATTTGGTTGATGAAGAATAGGATGCCTAACCATACAGATTCTGATTAGAGAAGGTTGTTCTCTACTGGTTGTTTAGGATGCCTTCTCCAATCTATTGCCCTACAAAATATTAAACTGCATTTCCTATTATTGGCAGTAAGTATAATATATTTCTGTATACTTCAAATGTAGTAAGATAAAATTTGTTTACAACATTTTGCTAGAGTAAAATTATGCAGACCATCCTGGCTGCTATCCCTCAGATTGTCAGACAGACAGATGGTTATCTAACATCTTCTTAAAAACTTCCAGTGTTGAAGCATTCGCAACTTCTGGAGGCAGGTTGTTCCACTGGTTAATTGTTCTAACTGTCAGGAAATTACTCCTTAGTTCTAAGTTGCTTCTCTCCTTGATCAGTT
>JANHFK010003107.1:129427-139438 GCA_036250565.1 Sibynophis collaris | reverse complement strand
CTTGTCCTGCCCTCAGGTGCTTTGGAGAATAGCTTGACTCCTTCTTCTCTGTGGCAGCCCCTGAGATATTGGAACATATGCCATGTCCTTAACTAGTTCCTCCCTAGAGAAGGTGTCAGAAAGAATGGGATGTTAATGCTTCCCATTAAAGCAGACATGTATGGGATAAAATTGGCTGTTTCTAGGAAAAGACAAAATGCTCACAAGAAGAAAATCATTTGTGTTCTTCAGAGTGCAGGGATCTGGCATACTTTTAACATGTTACTAACCATCAACTTATATTTTGGGGAGAATGATTGAGAAGAAATAGGAAATATATTAATTATATTGCTTTATTGCTTGCACTGGTTTGCACTGTATAATTATATTTATTTACCATCACGGCACTTAATTATATTTATACTCAAGATAAAAACTAATGAGATTCAAGAGTGCTTATGGTGAACTGAGAATTAATTTCTTCACAACGTTACGGAAAGGCCAAAGAGGTATTTCACCAAATGACCTGCACAGTCCTATTTCTTATGCAATTTTCAGAATGCCAGCATTCATTCCTAATGTAGATTTTGTGAAAACTTTCAGCCAGTTCCAATAGATGACAACTTTTGTGGATTGGACATTAATCAGCCGCTGGGAGGCTCCATGCCAATAGAAGGAGTGACCCTGTATACATCCAGTCGTGATCGGATGACTTCTGTTACATCATATGTCTACAATGGCTACAGTGTGGTGTTTGTGGGTACCAAGAGTGGCAAGTTAAAGAAGGTAAGACAACTTTAGACATTTCATTTCTCTATGGGTATTGACGGTTAAAGGTTTTATCTTGCATAATTTTATTTTGCATATTTTCAGCCAATGTTCAGTTCATCTATTTATGCATTAGATTTTTATCCTGTCTTTATTTTTGCTGAACTCAAGATGGCATCCATCTCAAGTGCTCTTGTTTCTTATATCTCACACAATGACTATACTGTAAGGTGGATTTGGCTAAGAGAGACTTACTGGCTCAAAGTCACCGAGGTGGCTTCCCTGCCTAAGGAAATATATATTGCTTTAGAGCAGCCTTTTTCAACTTTTTATTCTGGAAGAATCTTTAAAATGATTTTTGGGCTCAGAAATCCCTAAATAAATTGCAAAAATGTCACAAAATATTTTACTTATAACCTGTTCAACCCATATTTGCAATATTTATGTTTACAACAACAAAGTGGCCAGCCAGCAACTAAGTTGCAGCATAAAAATTCCCACTACTATGAGTGTTAGCATTGTAAGGGACATAAATTCAACTTTTTTTCAGTCACAATCTTTCATGTAACTCCAACAAAATTCCAGTTAAGAAAGGCTGCTCTAGGAAAAAGAGAACTGAGAATTTTGTTTGGTATTGTTTATTTATTTGAAAAATATTCTCAGAAAACTGAGAACATGTTTTGAGCATTTGGTCATGCAATGGGTTTCTATCCTTACTTTAATTCTGAATTATCTGAGAAATGTTTGTTTGTCAAATAGCTCTTTTCTTATACAATCATATCTCTAGTTAGTTTTCCTTGGCTACTTTTGCTTCTTCAATTCATAAAGATCCATGGATCATTTTATGATCAGGAAGCAAGGGCAGCCAAGGAGAATGAAGAGTGTTAAAGAGGCATGTAAATTTAAAGCAGCAAAAACATACATCAGAAGCCTATAGCATATAAGAATTAAATATTCAAATTCTTGGGGTTTTGGTTTTTTTTTAAAATAAAAGTATTCCAGGGTTAATTTGAATCCATTTTTCTGCTTCATTTGCTAAATAATCACTTTATTGTTATATTTTTAAAAGACAAATTTATTTTAATATACTTTTCAAACACGATCTAAGTTTGATTCTCTTTCTGCGCTGGAGCACACCATTTTTCGGGCTTTCCCAATTATTTCCACTTGTTCTTTTGAAGATATGCTGTTACAACATCACCATTGCTACTACTACAGTCATGTCAGGAGTGCCTAAGCGTTTCTGGGTTGAAAGGGCTTTTTTATACTAAAGATTCTATGAAACTGGAGAAACATGCAGATTTTCAGTATTAAAATCACATTTGATTTTTCAGATTTTCAGTATTAATATCGCATTTGAATATGTTTATTGTATTATCTAGAAGATTTGCTATCTTTAAGGCTTGTTTTTTTATGCTTGATCACATACTTTTGTACATTGTGGATAGAGTAATCAATTTCTTCTGACTTATCATCTGTAAATGGCTCTTAAAATTTGGAAACATGCATTCTTGATTTCACTTTTTTTTTAGCAGTGGAAATCCTGATGTTGACAGCAATCTCCTTACAATATTTAAGAGGAATATATGAGTTAATATTGGTAACGGTAGCCTTTTAAAAATGTGTAGTCTAATTCAAGCATTGCTGTTTTACACTCTAATCTTGCTGTTCACCATTCTGCACTTTCTATGGACTTTATCCTATTACTGACTGACCCATTAGATGAAATTCCTTATAGCCTTTGTTGTAAAAGTAAACTACTTGCCCAAGGGGCATTTTTCATTACTTTGCTTTTAAACAAAGGCTTCTTTTTCCCCCTGAAACTTAGGAAGTGAAGAGGTAATTCATTGTGGCTTTTTCTTCACAAGTATTCATGGTAAAGCAGTAAAGCTCTGTGGTAAATTAGATGTTCGCATAAATTTAAACTTTCCATTCCAACAGCTTTAGTTTAGAAATTGGTAATTTCAATCAGTTATGGACCTAACCTCATTGCCGAGTGATTATTATTTACCATTTGGCTGTTGAGAATGAATCCTGATATGCCAACATAAATCGTAATAATATTCTCTTAGGAGTAGAGGAAGGAATAGGAGAGTGATTTTCAGCTTTGTTTGCCTCCCAGTGCAGGTTCCATGCATCTAAAAATCTGCTCTGGAGTGTTGGATAAGGTTTTAAAAATCCAGATAATCATTGTGCAGCAGCAAATGAACACAGAAAACTCTAAACTCTTTGCTTCTATCTAGAGATCATATTTTTTGCAGCCCAAATATAGTAGTGCAGGAGTTGCAGAACATATAAGGTGAAAGGAGAAGTTACAGAAGGAAGTATGATCAAATGTAATGGATTAACTAATGAATGTAATGTAATTTGTTACATTAACTAACATAATGAATCTTAGCTAAGGAATTAGGCATGTTATGGCTGAATTCACAGGGCATCCTAGGTCATCATTTGTTTGGCTGTGATTTGTTTCGCCATGATTTCTTAAATAAGCAATAATTGGCTGAGCTCAAACATTATGTTAAAGCAAAAGCCCTGATTTCCAAACCACAAATTTACATTTATATGACTTGTTGGAGCAAAATTGAGAAAACCTCATTATGGTTGTGTGGTATTAATTCTGCCAACAGGTTTGCTTTCCAGTTATAACGGTAATTCACATGATGACACAAGCATGCTTTAGTCTCGGAAAGCAGGTCTGCTCATTTTTCACTACCTTCCCAATAAAGTCAAGTGATACTAGACTAAAAGTTCATGAGTTGGTGCATGAAATGAATCCCACGTTGCATAATTAAACTTTGAGTATGCTTTAAAAAAAATATAGGGCAGTACAAGCCCTTGCAATTATTCACAAGCAAAACCCATGTGTTCCTTAGAACATAATCCCACACAATTGTTAATACATATTTGCACAGATTTTTTCTTAATGTGTCCAATTAGTCTATATTTTTATAGACCCATTTCCTGAAAATAGTTGCACTGAATATGCAGGCAACTGAGCTGTTGATCTTCACTTTAATTTCAAGACTACAGATGGTTTGTTACTCCATAATTGTTGGATTACCAACAATTAATATTGACCAGAACTCCTAGTAGTACTGTATAGTTCTTTACCTCTTTGTCTCTGTACTCTGTACACACATTAAATAGTGTGTGGCATCAGTGTATATGTGGGTGTGCTTAGGCTACTGTAGTTTTAGCTGGAAAGTCTTTACTTTAAAATGCACTTAAAGAGAGTAGCTTGTATGTGAATTTTGGTAATTTAATGTTCCAAGGGAAATTGTGTTCTATTAATTATGTAGGATTACTAAAGGACTGCTCATTTTGGGATGGTTTAATCCCTGATGGCATTTTTATAGTGAAAACTTTTTAAACAGATGCATTTTTGATGCCAAGTCTATTTATAGGAATTAGGCTGCTGTGCTGTCATTATAGAGTCACATAGGGTCATCACATTTGGGTTAAAAAACTTCCACTCCCCAAATTCCTCTTGCCAGTTGAAATCCACCCATCTTAAAGTTGCTATGATTCAGAATAATATATAAAATGATGAAATGCGTATCAATGTTAATGCCTGCTCCATTCAAGAAGTCAGGAAATATTTGTTGGAAATTAGAACAAATTCTAACATTCTAAAAAACATAAACAAAACATTATATATATTAGCATAAGTGTTAATCAGAATTATTAGGAGTGGGGTGGGATGTTTTTCCCAGCAATCCTGCTTAAAATCATGTTTTTCAAAGCAGGAATAAAGCAATTTATTGTCAGGATCCAGGACAGGGGGACCTGGCTCTCACTAACCCAGTGACCCTGATTGAAATTGCTGATTTTCTCATCACTACATTTTAGTTGTGGGAAGAAACTCTGAGTTATGAGAAAAAATGCCAGATACAGTACAAACGTGCCATTCAAGTAAGGGTGAATTTATTTAAAAATGAAGATATTGAGTTGAGCCAATGATTTCTCCTTGTAAAAGAATTGCAGAACTTTAGAGTTTTAAGAACTTGCCAGTCTTAAAACGTTATGGTGTAAAAAGTGATGTGTAAAATATAAACACAGTTTAAAGAATTATTACTTGATCATCAGTCTGAACCAATAAGAGTTCAGAACTGGCAATCTTGATTGCCAGAATAATCCATTAGTTGTGGTCTTCTGCTGAATGGGTTTTTTTCTCTCTTTTTGCCCTATGGGGATTTTCTTGCTGGAAAGGATTTGGGAAGCTGATTCTGACCATATAATTTTCTAAACATATCTCTGTGTCTTCGGAGGATTCATCGCTGAGAACATTGCATTCCTATGGCAATATGCTACTTCCTCTTAATCGATTAGTCAGTTTCTGTGAAATCCTCATTACTAATCTATTTATTTTTCTCTATGAGCTTCTATGTTGCAAAACATCTAACTCTGGTTGAAGAAACAGGAGCGCTTCCCTAGTGTAGGCTATATCACATCCTGATAAATGGTGTATCTAATTTGCCTAAATTTAACTTCAAAACATTCCATCTTAAATGCATCTTAGAGCATTATGATATTCTGCTCTAGTTGTAGTAAAGCAATATATAAATGTCCTGGTAACAATAGCCTTAATATTGTAAGAAAATCAATATTGATAATAATTCATTGTCAATACCAACAGCTCTTTAGGTATCCTTGGGATTTGCTGTGTCTTGGTTGATTGCACATGAGGAAAGGAGCAATGAAGATGAAATTCTGAAACCTACAAATTAATAAATTTATCAGTGCCAGAAATGCCTTTATCCAACTTATGTTGTTTTACTCTCAAGGAAAGTAGACCTAGTTCTTGTTGGACTAGACAACAAGACAAAAGAAACTTTTGTGGAGTTGCCACATCTCATAAATAGATATTTACAGAGGGATTGGAAAAGGGTCTTCCTTCTTATCATCTTTCAAGTTGCCACCCACATTTTCCCATAATGTCTTCTTTGTTTTATTCTCTCTCCCCCTCCTTTAACAAAAGCAGCTTAGAATCCTGGACGTCTGGTGAATATAATGGATCACTTTTGTGGATAATTCCTTTTTGTGGAATTCACCCCTCCAGGGTGAAATTCAGCAGGTTCTGACAGGTTCTGGAGAACTGGTAGCGGAATTTTTGAAAAGTTCAGAGAACTGGCAAATGCCACCTCTGGCTAGCCCCAGAGTGGAGAGAGAATGGGGATTTTGCAATATCCTTCCCCCTGGAGTGGGGTGCGAATGGATATTTTGCAGTATCCTTCTCCTGCCACACCCACCAAGCCACGCCCACCAAGCCACACCACGTGCACCAAGCCACCCACAGAAGCCACCCACAGAACCAATAGTAAAAAACATTTGAATTCCACCACTGCCCCCCTCCAACATTTTATAGAAAGTGTTAAGGTTTTCCCTGTAAAAATCACCAATCATCAAATGATTTCATTTGGTTTCCTAAAATCAAACTGACAATATTTAACTTCCTGGCTTTGGTGAGCACAGTTTTCCAGTAGCAAAGCACTGCTTAAGATGAAAGAACAAACAAAGGGGGCTGAAAACTCAATGCTTGTTTATGAAACTAGCATTTGGTCATTGTGATTCAAGCCTGATTCTTTCGGAGATGTGGAAAAACTTTAGTTCTGCCACCAATTGCAAGGAGGCGTGCAATTGCATGTATATGAGAGAGTTGTGGGGTGATATTCAGCGCTGTGTTCTCTGTGGCTATGAAACCCCTCCCCACCTTTTCTCCACCAGCGTGCCTGTCACAGCTATAACTGACTTCTGGAAAAAGGGGATTCTGTCTGCTCTAAAAAAGCCAGAGCTTAATGCTGCTTCCCCCATAATGAGATTGGCGAGTTTCCCAGATTCCTGCTAGTGAGCTTGCTGTTTGTTTTGTTATTTTATGAGCCCCAGTGGTCGAGTGAGATGGGCTTTTGGAACCTGAGCAAGGCCAGTGTTGGCAGTTTATTTACAGTTTACAACCCACCTATTGGAGACCTTTATTTTTGTGACAAGTTTAGGGACTGTTGGATCCTCCAGGGATTAGGCTAAACTTTATCCATGTCAAATCACAGAATATTTGGCTCTCCTAAAGCAAGGAATAAGCTGGGCTGGATAGATCTAAATTCTGGCAAGGGACTAGAAGTTTTGTTCAACTGTTTGAAATTGGGTATTATGATGCTATCTGGGTAATTCAGCATAATATTTTCTCATAATCCTTTCCCATTATTTCGGTAGTCTCTCTACTACCAGTAATTGTAGTTGTCTTGGCATGCTTCCATATGCACATTTTTACAGAAGGCAATTTCAATCATGTTTTACACATGGCTTAAATATGCAAAGGTAGCCAACTCATAATTTCAGAAATGATGATAGGCACTTATTTAAGTCCCAGAGGAATTTCAGCAAGATTAAACCACTTTAACTTCCTTAGAAAATGAGTTTAAAAAAAAACAAAAGCCCTTAGCAAACTAAGAGATTTGCACCAACATTTAAACAGGCGGAATATTAGCAGATACCTGAAAAAACTCTGCCATGGAAATTTTTTCATACTCTTTGGGAGAGAAAATCTTGCTGATGTCAAATTAGAGAAAACTCTCTAAAGAAGAAATGCTAAGCAATTGTAAGGGCAAAATATTCTAGATGCCATGATAAATTATATGGTTTCTGATGGTTGATGGCTCTTATTTTTTATGTATTTTTCCCACATCTTACACTGACATCTATTCTATTAATTTCAGAAAGCGTGATTTTAATATCGGAAGTTGTCTTTAGATACTCTCTAGAGATCCACTGTGAATCCACAACATTTCCCTGTATTTCTTCCACTTGCCTGTTCCATTAAACCTATGAATGTTTTTATCTGTTTCTAAAGCCCTAGTAGCACAGTCTTTTTAGAACACAAGTCAATGTACCAATTAATGCACAGAATAGATGCTATGGTTGCTGGACTTTTTCTATGGAGCTTTCTAGAATAGTTAGAAAAATGGTAGATCAAGAGAAGAGGCTTTATTTTCCGTCTCTGACAGTCAGTTTCACATTCAGAGGGAAGGGAGAAGACTTCTATGTACCTATTTGCTTGCATATATATGATCATGGATATTATGGCCCTTGACTAGGGTTACCAGATGTCCAGCAAAAGGAGGAGATATTCTACTTTTTATCTGTATCTCCTCTCTGGGGTTAACCTAAACCTAAACATCACATGATGTCTGATTTTTAGTGTACTCTTGTGCTTTCTGGGACAGTTTTCACAAAACCAGTCTATCAAACGTTTGTATATTCTGACCTTGTAAATTGTCTTTCATCTGTCACTAGACTCATTAACCTAGATTTATGTTATTTAATTAATTTCCTGATTCCAATAACTGGCATCAATCCAGTCTTTTCAAATCTATGATCACTGCACTCTGTGGAACACATCCTAACTTTCTGTGGTGAAATTTTTGAAAGCATGTATCTTTGACTATATTTGACACTACTATATGTCCTTGAAATTAAAGATTTGTTGGAAAAATATTGTGATTGAAAAATCAATCTTTCTGATGCTATATCATCTTTCTGAGGATATATGAAATTATGAAAATAATTTCATATATACATAGACCTAAGTACATTTCTTTGGATATTTCCTGTAATTTTTGTTGTGGATGGCAAGAAAATTGAACAGTCAATGTGTCCTTCTTTTCCTCAATTTTTCCTCGTATCTAATTGAGTATGTCCTTCTTTGTCTGTTTAGTACTTGTTTCCCACCCTGACCCATCACTCAGCAACGCGTTCAAGTCTCAAAGACAATATAGCTTCCATTTACTTACCTTGTAAATGAACAATCCTGTAGGGAAGGAAAAATCCTGTTTATTCCATTGCTGTCTTGGCAGCCTATACAACTGATTCGAAAATCAGTTTTGAAAATTGTTAAACTTTTCATTCTTATGAAATTCTGTCATCCACAATAACCATTTTTGGGTGGAATTGTTGTGAATATAATAATTTTGCTGCTATGGATGCCTGTATTACACAAAAGACTGAACCAACTCCAGGATATTTCATAGAGGCACCATGTACAGTATCTTTGAAAAATATATAGCTATTAATTTGCCAGTACCTCCTTCTAGAATTTTCTTTAGAGTTTCCAATATAGCCTATAGCTCTGATATTTCCCTGTATACTCTGAGTCAAATAATAATCTCAATCCTGCACAAGGATACACAAAATGCTACTGCTTAAAGTCCTGAGAATTCTATGAAACGAATAAAATACTACATACAAATGTATGCACATAGCTTTCCTTGCAAGCTTAAAAAGCCCTTTCACCCTTATAGTAAAGATTTATTGTCAGTTTCACCTGTTAGTGACAGTATTTGCCAAACCGCAGCAAAATTAGGAGGTTTGTGTCTACATAACCCCCAGAGCATAAAGCATTCTGCAAGGAAACGGAAAGAAAAGGCTCTTCAGGAGGGCAGGGGGATAACCATTAATATTCAGAGATTATTTCAGCAATATGATATTATTTAAGGCAGATAAGGGATTCTTGGGAAGAAATGCAGTATTTCTCAAAAGATGCTAACAAATTGTAAACACTAATATGACAGGGGAGGGAAATTGTTAAATATGTTGGAAGAAAGCCTAAATAAGATTGTATTAAATTTTTGTCTTGGCCTTTTCAAGAATAAAGAACAAACAAACTCATGTCAAATCTGAACTCCAGCAAATTCAGTGAATTCTTACCCATGGCAAGTTGCTTATCTAGCCATCTCTCTCTGTCTCCCTCTCTCCGTCTCTCCCCACCTCTCTCTGTAACTTTGCATGGTTACTAACTAAAGGAATATAGTAAATATATCAAATTTGCTGGGTATGCTTTAGAGATAAAACGTGTCTCTGTATAGAAAACAATGTCTTGATTTTGCTTTGGTGAAAGCACCAAATGTCTGAGCTGAGTGTATCACTCTACTAAAGGTCAACTATAAAAGCTGGGGGAGTTGGGTTTTTTATTTTCCCAAGTGTGAGTCATGGGAACAAATATTTAAAGCACTGGTCTCATTCTGAGCCTAACTAATTTAAGCCTGCTGTCTCTGGTTTTAAAATATGTTCTTAGCTTTACTGCTTTCTAATCATATCCTCTTGTGAGATATACAGTACCATTGCCCAAAGTGCATTGTGATTGCTTTATTAGAATAAGGAATTGTGTGATTAGTTTAGTTTAGTTTTAGTTTAGTTTTATTTAAATTTGTATACCGCCCTTCTCCCTTCCGGGACTCAGGGCGGTGAACAGACATTAATTAAAACAGTATT
>JANHFK010003107.1:104456-119364 GCA_036250565.1 Sibynophis collaris | reverse complement strand
TATTGCTTAGCGCATTGTAAGCCGCCCTGAGTCTTCGGAGAAGGGCGGCATATAAATCAAATTAAAATAAATAAAATGAAATAAAGTAAGGTTAGGAGTATCTAGGTGACGTTTCCTAACCTTACCTAAAGTAAGGTTAGGAGTATCTAGGTGACGTTTCATTCGTCATCTTCAGGGTGGCTTTGTGCTTGTGAGAGTAAAGTGTAATCAGAGTGGCAGTTATTCTTTAAACATCAATTCACCTTCATAATAACAGCAGCTTGTAGTGAAATTATCAGAATTTAACTTTTTCTCGATGTGCCTCTTCCTTATTTCATCCTGTCCCTTGGACACCTTTACTTTTGAATAACAGTAACTTATCTGATTAAGAGTTCCTGTTCTCTTTCCTATTGTTTTTTTTTTCTTAATTCCAAATTATTCCTGTCAAAAAAGTAGCTATATGTAGTCAGATGTAACTACCAAATCTGGGCTACAAAAATCCAGATGACCACTAACATTTATTACATAACAATAAAATAACAATAAAATGACTATTAATTCATATGTAAATATTGCTGATTTCTTCACTATTAGTGAATTTCTGATTTGTAGCTTATGAATAATGTGATGCTTTCACTTCCAGAATCAGTCACATTGGATGTGAACACAGGTTGCAGCAGTACAGAAAATTATCAGTTTGGGTCACCTGAATATGTTGCACAATGCCCAAAGAGCAAACTGACAAGACAAGTAACCAATGCATATTAGATGTATGTATATACACAAATAACCACCTACCAGCTCTCTGATTTAAACCCAAGCTTCAGATGCCAATTAATGACCTTGCTTAGTAAAACTACTGCTCTAAAAATAAGATAGTTGGTCTTTTATTGGTCCAATGTATGAACAGCATTCCTAGCAGAAACTTGATTTTGATGGTACAGCAACAGTAGTATCAGGTAACAGGGCATACAAATCCAAGTAGAAAGTCCTTTTTCGAGGTAACAGTTTCTGAGACTTGAGTAGATGTAAAGAGGAAGAAGTGGGTTTTCTTCTGAAAACATTCTCAGAGAAAGGCTGCCTGTCAGGCTATATCATTCTAGTATAGCCTTCCATTCCTGCCTGCATGTTGACAGCTTTACAGCACCTGCTGACATAGCTATGGGAGAACAAAGAAGCATTAGAGCAGGGCTGATCTCTTGATTAGCAAGCATTATTTTTGCTTAACAGTCTGGTGGTGCTAGACTAGTACTAGCCCCTGGAGAAAGCAATTCTCCCTCATTTCATTGCCATCACCCTAATTATGCTCATACAAAATAAAGTGATTGCAAGGAGGTTTGTGCTCCTGGAACTCTGTTTCTGTTATGTTTGAATAGGAAGGGACAGATGGAGCCTATTTCAATAGATGAAAAGATTTGAAGGGAGAAGCTGGGATAATGAACTCATTTTTTATGTCTACAGTTGATAGCAGAATTTGCCCAGCTTATGAAAGACTATAGACTTTTTTGCACCTATTAAATCCCAGAAAGCTGATGCCCTGATGTCCAAATTGGACATCTCTTGGGAGGCACTGTATGTGCTGCAAAGGAAATGAATGCTTGTGTAATTGAAATAAATGTTTATACAACCAGCTCACATGAAATATAATAGATTGGAATGATTCAAGTGCAATGGTAATGCAATGCCTAGTGTGAGGCATGGCTTACCAGATTTTATAAACTCTTAACACATAATCATTTGCCATAAACCATAAGTGCAATGAAGTGGTGTGAACATAGAATGCTTGGGATCAATATGCCATATTCATTTATTAATACATTTATAATTTATATTTATAAGCCTAAATCCTGCATCAAATTCAAAACCAAAGTAGGAGACTCTTCAGTACCGAGAGTACCATATACCATAGCCACTTGATCCTGTTTGAATTAGCCTGTTCCTCATCACCCAGACCCAAACACCCCCTAAACATTGGTACAAGATCTCATCAGCATCACTTGGTCAAACAGAGATAGAGAGATACAGCTAAATATCAGTATCATGTCAATAATACCTTACCCATGTCAATGGATGGCTTATCTAGTGGATAATGGATGGCTATTCTGACCTAAAATCTGCCTTTTCAGGGCCTTCTGAAAATTATCATCTTACCACATCTCTACATCCTTACTTAAAAAAAAGAAGGTTGGAAACTATCAGTCCTACTAAGTAGACCAGATCAGGAAGAAGCTAAAACTATATTTATTAATTTGACTGTAATAGAAGAATATTAATTTGACTGTAATAGAAGAATATTGCAAGTTGGATCTCCTCCTTCTTTTAGTTCAATGAACTAGGGAGTCATCTGCTTGAGCTGCTTCCCATCTTTTGCCAAAGCAAAGATTTCTGCTTATTGATTTAAATTTATTGACTGGTCAATTATAGTAACCTTTGGGTGATGAATAAAATTAGGGAAAACATAAAAACAGTTAAAAGCATTAAATGATGCAGGTATCACAAGCTAAAATAACTAATAGACAGGTAAAACAACAAAACAAAACAGAGGCCATTGAACAAATAATAAATATCAACCATAGGCCTGGGACCAAGGTCAGGTTTTCAAAGTTTCTGAAACCTTAGGAGAGAAGGTGCTATCCTTATCTTTAGGAGGATGTTATCCAAAGGGTGGAGGCATAGTTCCAAGATCTTACAAGATGGCAGTGTGTAATGAAACCAGTGGAACACACCCATTCTGCTGGATCATATTGGGTGTATAGAACACTTAGAGATAAATGGTGTCTCAGCTATCGAGACCCTATGCTATACCATATTTGCACCAGGTCATCTTCTTGACATTGTAAAGAAACTAAGTAAAAAAAATTCCAGAACCATTATGTCCATTCTTGAGCAGTGTGTGTGTACATGTGTGTGCATGTGAGGACACTGTTGCCACCTTCAAGGCAAACAAAAATACCAACTTTCTCAATAAAAAGATAAGTATTTAGGAAACAGGAATATAATTGGAAAAAAGTAAAAGTTTGCCTACCCCTATTCCATTTTTCTTTCCTAATATTTTTTAAAATATTATTATTCAGTACTCAGCTACTTATGATACTAATTTCATCACATGTTATCACATTGTCGGATTTACTTTTTTAATTACAGCACAGAGAGTCCTGGGTGTTGTTTTTTTATCAAGAACTAACCACATGGAAAGACAGATTTAATTCTTTCTTTCCCTTCATTGCAATAACAACAAAAAGATACCCTCTTATGCCAATTAGTTACAGAAAAATGTAAATGTTCCCAATAGTGTCAATGGCAGCTTTTACTGTGACCTAACCCCAACGGCAATATGGATATCTGTGGTATTTAAGATGTGTTTCTAACCAGAAATGGAAGGATTGTGTTTTTTTCTTATGATAAAATCCTGATGAATTGAGAGACTTTCATGCCATAATAATAGTAACGATAATAATAATAATGATGATAACGATAACAACAATAACAACAACAAAGTATTTCCCTTTCACTGTTTCATGTCATGAGTAGTTATGTTATATATTAGGGTGCTAAATTAGTGCAGAAAAAATATTTCAGATATATCTGAATCCACTTGTGTTAAATTAGGAAAACTCAGACTATGTCGTGGAGCCCCTTATGGTGAGCTAATCAAAGCTGCATATTAAAAAGTAAAAAAAAAGACAGCATTATCCTATCAAGAGTAAATAAGTGTCCTGACTTCAACAGCTATTGATTTCCCATAATCTGGAACTTTGGACTTTTGCCAAGGTAGTCTTGTTTGGATCTCCTGCCGTCTTTAACTCCCTCCTACCTCTCGCCTTCTGTTCCCTTGGGGCAATTATCTTAGTTCTGTGACCTCAGCCAAATCAAATTCTTCTCTTTTGAATGGCTGATGATCTCATTTTCTGGCTGATGTCTGCTAGAACTGTGTGGCTTCTACATATATTCAAAAGCCATTTGCTCTCATTATTTATTCTGGCTGCAGTTCTTATTTGCAGTGGGCTAACATCACTGACTATTGATATTCCGTGTTTATGTTGAAGGTCAGATCTGCGGAGTCCAAGTTGGTCATATAGGGCTGCTACCTGCATGGTGAAATGTTGCTTCCTTTTGATTGTATCAGAAATAATGTCTAAGCCAGGATTAATGAGTGGCCATGCACATGTGCTGGTCAAAGTGGTGTCCTTATAGCCAGTTTACCTTTGGGTGTTTTGTACATTTGTTCTTTGAATAATTTCAGTTTCCTCCTGTCTAGACTAGATGACTGTGGGAAGTTTCCAGGAACTGAACAGAGAGTGGCTAACCACTGCAAATTATACATTATTGAAACCACACCAAAGTATCCACCCCCCAGTTTTCTAATGGAACGTAATTATACACATATTTTTTCCACAAACTGAAAAATGGACAGTGTGCTGACTGTCATAGATGTTTTCTATACTTCTTCCCTTCTTTTCACTTGAGATTGTAATTGAAAAAAAGTATTAATCCAAAGAGAGCACCTTTGATTTGGGAAGTTGATATGGGCACAGAGGGGAGCCAGAGACAAAGAGGGACAGAATAAAATTCAGCCTGTTAAAGCCCCTTCTTTGGATTAGGGCTTTCTTAGCTTTGTAAAGAAACCTGGGTTTACAATGAGTGATGGGAATAACATTAGCATGAAAATGGATAAAACCCTTTTTCTTTTCCAGGATATTGTCGGTATAATAGCATAAGGAATTAACAGTTTTTCTGCCACAAAACTATTTCATCTCTATAATTTCTATTTCCCGCCCAGCTTTCAGCTTAATCTTGGTCATTCTTTAAAACAAGAGGTTTAGCTCATGTTTAGGAATATTCAGCACAGAAGAATTAATCTGATGATTTCTGTTCCTTGAAAAAGAAGTATGATAATAAAGATAGAATTATCCTCTTTCAGAGCAGGTAAAAGTCATCTTTCAGGGAATGATATAGATCTTAATCTTTTAAATAACCAAACATTTTAAGTTCTAAAAAATTCAACAGTATTAGGCCCCAATCTTCCCAAATTCACTGTTAAGTCTTTAGAAGATAGTTTTGTTACATTGGTACATTTTTTGAAGTTATTTTTTTCTGAGAATTTTTTTAAACTAACTAAATAATAAAAACAAACAAAAAGTATACCCAGAATTATACAAGAAGAAAAAGCTGAAAAGAAAAAAACAAAAACTAAACTAAAATACAAAACAAGTACACACATAAATCTTTCAATTACATTAACTAGAAAAACAAGTGAAGATTGTAGTTTGTTGTGAGTTTGCGTGTTCAGTATCAAACACAGTTGAGCACAGACAGAACATGTTGTTTCTTGGGGGAAATACAGATATATATGCATACATGATGTACTCTTAGCTACCAAAAAATAGAAAAATACTCTTTTATCCAGAAACAGTCCATTATTTCATGCAAACAAAAGACACACATGTGTAAAAGTATAAAACTGAATCTGGTCTTTTGGGCTAGCTTCTAACACATTACATCCACCAACCATTTTCTGTCTTGGCATGATTTATTGTCTGGAACAACTTTTTATAGGATAGGAATCTCCTGTTCGTGGAGTATATTCAGTTTGGGGCATTTCTTTTCTGCATGTTTTCTATCTGCAAGGTGTGCAAAATGTAGATTTGGATTTCAGCCAATCTGGTTGCTTGTAGTAGAAACTGTGAGGAAAGAGAGAAAGCAATCTACCAATTGGCTATAAGGGTGAACAGGATGTATCCTATATGTTCTTGCATTTTCAGGACTAGGAGATGATCTGGCCTAAATCAGGATCTTTTTCTAAAGCTACTTTGTGGGTAGGATCATATCAGAACCCTACACCATCACACATATATGTCATTTGATTTTCAGGTCTCCTGAAGCTGACCTTTTTCTGAAACCTTGGACCTGAAAGAACTCTTTTTAAGACACAATGCATTTGATGATAAAGCAGTAATATTAAACCTTCAGAAGCTTACCATGGTTGCTCCCCAATACCTTGTTCTATTAGAGACTTTTAAAAATAAATGAAACAATGAACAAGAAGGTATGGCTCAAAATAACCAATAGCATAATCTTTGTGCATCAGAAATACTGTGGGTCAGTATTTGCTTTGGGTGACTGATAGCATAGAGTTTTCTTCAAAAAGAAAAGTAAACTAAAATAATAGAAACCATCCTGGGTGACTAGAGAATTGTGAGGCTATCTTGCATTTTGGTAATGGGTATTTAATTTGTATTATGAAGTGTTCTGGATTCAGTTAGGAAAATATGTTTTGGAATATACATCAACATGTGTAATTCATCAGAGTATCTATTTTTAGGACTGCATGGTTTCATGAGAAGCCTCCAGTGTCTTTTGGAATATTTTGAAATTTATATACCATATTTTTTGGAGTATAAGATGCACTCTCCCCCCCCCCCACAGAGAGTGGTGTGTCTTATAAACTGAATACAGCCATTTTAGGCCTCTCAAAACCCCACCTCACACATCTCATTTTTGCGAAAAACGGGCCTGGATGCACAGAGAGTTTGGGAGGACTGCAGAGTGCTTCTGGGAGCTGGAGAGGGCAAAAACCAGACGCATGGAGGCCAAACCTATTTTTTTTCTTGTTTTCCTCTTCGAAATCTTGGTGCGTCTTATACTCTGGTGTGTCTTACAGTCCAAAAAATACAGTATGTGTTTTATGCACAACATTCACACTGGCATTTCCCAACTGATCAGCAGCTAGAGATTGTAAATTGGATATTTGGGCTAAATTCTTGAGTGAAACTTATATAGAAAAAAATTCTATCTCTGACTATTACTCTAATTTCCATTTGCATTAAAACAAAACCTTGTAGATTGCTATTATTGTTATAGTTGGTTGCATAGTTTAGTTTGGATTTGGCACTTTTGTCTACCAATCAAGTTCTTCCCAAGGATCTGGGATAGGAGGATGTTGTTGTTAATAATATTAAAGGTATCCTTGCAGGATGTAAGCTATTCCAAGTTAAGCTGCCTTTTACAGTTGACCGATGGTGATTTTGTCAGTCAAAGGTATTTAAGTGGCACTCCAGTTGTTTTGGGATTGCACCCAAGGCATTTATTACTATTGCTTTTTCCCCCCAGTCATTCTTCTATTTTCAGGTCTACATTTTGTTAAGGGATGTGAAGACTCAGTGATTAAAGATGCTGAGCTTGTCAGCTGGAAAACTTTTTACTAGTTCCTTTTCTTCTATTTTTATGTCTCCAGGTATTGCATTGTCCACTATCCAGACTTTTTGTCTTTCTTATGATTACGACTGGAATGTCTGGGGTGTTGTATGGTAGATGAGTTAAATTCTAGACTCCCAGAGCATTTTAGTTCTTTCATTTTCTATTATTCTGTTTATTTTGTGGTCCTACCATTTAATGGTATTTCTGGCAGATATTCTAACACACTATTGCTGTTATTTTATGATGCCATTCTTTGTAATGAGTCTATGTGATCTTGCAGCAGCTAACAAGGTGATCCACTGTTTTTTCAGCTTCTTTACAGAAAGGGCATTTGCTGCCTGCTGCTCTCATCTCAGTTCTGGTTTTATATGTAGAAGACATCTTAAGAGTTGGTCTTGTGCAGCCAGAATTAGCCACTTTGTCTCTTTCTTCAACTTTCCTGCTCTTAGACATTGCCAGATCTTGTTTCCTTTCTGCTCAGATGGAAGTAGCTTGTTTTCAACTCGACGCTCTGACACTGCATAATTTACAACACCAGTTAACAATTGAAAGTTGTTGGTAAGCAGGAAATTAGTCTGTAGTTGCCTGGTGCTGCCCAGTTTTTGGATCTTTCATTATCAGGTAGGTTTTGCCAGATGTTAATCTACTTCAATTTTACACCCTTGTAGTGTATTGTTAAACTTCTTGGCAATGACTAGTGGAGACTAGTCAGGCGTTCCAACTAAAAACCATGACTTTCATCTTCATCTGGTGCTGACCAATTCTTGATCTTCCTTGCCTTTTTCCCACCATTTCTGCTGTTATTATAGTTTTTTCACCTTCTCTACATCTTTTATCCAAAATGCGTTCTTACTGTATTTCTTTAGATTGTCCCATAGCTGTGCCAGAGGTGCATTGTGTCTTTGTCAGCTGTTGGCTGATTCACTGCATTCTTTCCCTTGATGGATTGGTTGTGATTGTTATTTGCTGTTTTGTTATTTTCCTTGCTTTTTGCTCTCCCTTGTCTCTAAGTGATATTTCTTGATCAGATATTATTTGGTGGTCTTTTTCAGTGTCTTTCCTTTCATCTGTTCTACCTTGATTGCATCTGTTCTTTGTATGCTGATCTTTTTTTCCAAATGGATCTTCCATTTCAGTGATGCACTATTTGGCTTTTTTTTCTTGCTTGTTGATTTTGCAGGTCAGGTATTCAGTTATAACTGAAACTATATTATATATCAGCTTGTTCCTTGTAGTGAGCTCTGTGCCTATATTTGATATACTGGTATTGACATTTTCAGTACTTGTGCTAGCTTTTTTTGTAACAGGTTTCAATAGAGACAACCTTAATCTGATGTTTTTGTGCTGTTCTAAATGTCCAATTACTGTTCATTTCAGTTTCTTTTGTTTTACAGTTAGAAGACTTAATTCTTTCTGAAGAGAAGGTAGAAGAGTGAATGTCTGGTTTGTGAGTGAAAATACTCACAGAGTCACAATGCTGGTTTCTTCTGCTACTGATGCTCCTGGTTTGTCTAAGCTGTCTGATCTAGTTCTGGCAAAGATTCAGTTTATTAGACCTGGGTAGATCTTTGAAGGTCTTCCAACTCTACTTCTGTGAGACTTGATTTCATATTATAAATCAGTGTTCATCTGCTAGCATCTGTTCTGTTATTTCTGATTTTGGATGTTGCTCTTTAGGAATTGATACATTCTTTTCAGATATCCTCTTCTGATATCTGATTTGATTTATAATAGCAAATCATTATATCTTTGTTTTCAGAATTTGTATGTTTGTAAGAATCTTTCTCTCATTAGTCTTCACCTGCTGGTCCCTGGCAAGTCCCAAATGACCAGAAATTCCTACTGTGACTCTTGTTAAGCCAAGGGACAACCAATCATGTATAAGTTTCCATAAATTACATCTCAGATTGTTTATGCGAGAAACACCCTTTATCTGACTCTCCTGATGAGAATCCATCCAGTATGGTTGAATATCTGGCATAGCTTTCTCCTTCTTCTTCAGAGCCCACAAGCCCCATAATGTAGTGCTCCAGTAATGATGTTGATGTTAATGTTGATGATGATGATAATGGGTGTAGGATACTTTTTTACTTGACAGGCTTCCCTGCAGTAAATTTAGCCTATGACTGGGTACAAAATTTATATCACAGATCATAAAACCATGGCATATTGCTACAGCAGTTAACTTATTATTGGCAGTGCACTTGGCAGCATTTGGTAGTGTAGTAATAGTAGAACTCATTTTCAATTTCACAACACTGAACCCAGTTGCATACATGGGTACAGTAGTTACCTCAGGAGAGGAAGAAGCTGTTACAACCAACTTATTTGTGGATGTATGCATGAAGAATGAGCTTCAGGGAATTTTAAAGAAAGGTCAACAGGTTTTCCGCTAAAAATGATGTGTTGCTTTCCTCTTTCTGTGTTCTATTGTCAGGAGAAAAAGATGATGCTTTCCACTTAGCCAGCGAAGAAAAGACCTGCCAAGATTTCTTGTTAAGGGAGGAGTAAAAAATAGTATTCAAGTATAGCCTTCAATCACTGTTTTAACTTTTAGACAGAGTCTGCTGCTGATATATATGCTGATTTGGCATTCTAAGCTCTTTCTGGGACATGAGGAGTTCAGAAGGTCCCAAATACTTTTTCAACTTAAAATCAATTTACTGTCTCGAAGGCACTGCTTGCTTTCAGTCCTATTATAACAGAAGTGTGTGTCCATTTTGTTTGTGTGCGAGTGTGCAAGTGTGTGGTGCGTTGTCCATCTGTATTGCAATCCACTTACTCAGTGAATTCAGTGGGATTTACTCCAGGCTAAGTGAATACACAATTAGAGACGATGAATTAAAGAAATATACCAAGATAGCAAGTACTATTTTGCCGAGACTGCATGATTGAAAGTCATCTTTGATAAACAGTAGCTGATTTTTTTATATATAATAGTGGCCGCAAGAAAAATCCGAAGTGTATGCAGGGATTTTTTTATTTTATTTTAGAGGAAAGTATTCACAGAAAAGGTACACTTCACTGGGTGCTTATAAATTGTTTTCTTCAGTACATAAATTATAAGAGACTAGAGCGATAGGAATGGTTCTCAGTCAGGAGTCATTCTCTAGGATCCTATATCCCGCTGATTTGTTTTGTTTTGTATAATTAAGCGATGCTTGAATGCACCCATTATATCTAGATACATTTTAGCTTGTCCAGTTGGTATTGTGGACTACAAATAAAAAAATAGACTGTCTTGCTATTTTGGGTGCACCTGGCAAGCATCCCACTATAAAAACAAGGTAGGAGGCAATACCTTCTCTAATCTGAGGTGCATTTTTATTACCATGTTCATTTCCAGACATTTCTTATGATGTTCCAAGTTGGACAGGATTCAAGCAAGCAGTAAAAATGTTGAAGGAGCCAGAATTAGCTCCTGAAGATGAAATATGGCTTGCTTAGCCAAGTGATGAGTAAGCAGAAGTTGACAAGCATCTGCTGTGAATGTATTTGAAATGTGCTACATCCAGACTTTACTGGAAGAATTACATGGAAAAGTTTCCAGGGGAATAGTTGTGGTAAATCTGTACTACTGCAAAGTGGGTGGGTGTGGGGAGGCTTTTGCAACATCTTAAAGCAGTTCTTCCTATTTGGTGCTATCCAGAAATGTTTGGCTTTGAATTTCCAGAAATCTTTACAAGCACAATTCCAGATGTGGAAGGATGCTGAGAGACAAGCATCATAGCATTATGACACAACTAGTGTAGAGCAATTATATTAATCTGCATTGGTGAGGTAGCAAGTTTTCAGTCTTCGCCTCCCAGCCATTTTAAAACCATGGGGAAATGGCAATCTTTATCAGAATCTCTGGGACAAAGATGAAGCCAGGACCACAGTTCCATTGCTGCAAATAGAAATAGAAGACAAGTCATGTTTGAAAGTTTTCCTGAGACAGGAATATTTATTTTCCCTTCAAGTTCCAGTATCCCATTGAAGTTTGAGAATGGAGCAGCAGAAGGAGTAGGAGCTGTAATTCACATCATATGCTGGTCACCAGCTTTAAAAAGACAAGGCAACTGTCAATAATTCTCCATGGTCCAATGCTATGGAACTGGAATTGATGTCATTTTAATCAACTATACTTAGAGAAAACCAGTTTGAAGGAGACTTAGCCAATTTAGCTAAGAATCTTAAAGGTTGGGCTTGGAAAGGAAAAATTGGGTAAAAGTCTGATGCTAAGCAGGACCATTCTCTTTAGTTCCTATTACACCAAGCTAGAATAAATATTGGAAAAATATGATGTAGGCAAATGGATTGTTTGCTTTACATTACAGGAAGAAAGGAGAGAAAATCAGAAGCATCATAGACCATTTTTGAAATACTTTTTGTTCAATACACTGACCTGATTTCTCCCCCCCCCCAAGAACCTGTAGGTAAATGTGAATAGGTAGTCCTCGACTTACGATCATTCATTCAGTAACCATCCAAAATTACAATAGCACTGAACAAAGGACTCATGACTCCTGCTAAAGTTAAGGATGCTGCAGTATCTTTTCAGCCACATGAATAAAACTCAGAGGCATAGTAATCTGCCCACCTGTATGAATGACTACAGGGTTACAGAGGTCCTCCACCTACCTTCCCTCCATCCCACCCAACTGGGTTCTTACATGCCTTGGGCCTGTTCCTGTCCTATGATTCCCTCCTCCCCATCCCCATCATGGCTCAGTAACTTACCTTTTCCATAGATATCATTCAAAAAGTAACTGATCTGCAATGCGGCCTTCCTATATGGAAGCCACATGCAAGTAGGGATTATTTTGGAAGAGCCACACCTTCTTTTGTGTTGATACATTTCCCCCCTCTTTGTTGAACTATAACTGACCATCTTAGATATTATGAATTTATTATAGCAAATAAAAATGTCATCGTTCTATTATTAATCAGGTGCTTAACTCAAAGGATGTCCAGCATGGTTGCAATATATAGTTGATCTTTGCAGACCACGAATAGCTATGCAGATTTAGAGCTGGTTAAAGTAGATGGGAGCCCCCAGGAAATCTCAAGGCTATGGACTAAATTAACAAATAAACACAAATATATTGATCTGGATTTGAAAGGGAGAAGTGATTTGGAGCACACAGAAGCATCTACACTGAATCACCTTGTAAACCTTTTTGACAGCAATCAACATTTGACTTGATATAAATATAAGGGTGAACCTATAAAGTCAATCACAGAAAAGTTAAATCTGAGTTCCATAGATTTCCTTACCAGGGAGAATGGACCGATTGCATGCCTATCCCCACTGAAACCATAATATATGCTACCTAGGATCCTTCCAGAACAGGGGTGTCAAACTCAAGACCTGTGGGCCGAATCTGGTCCATGGGGTGCTTAGATCTGGCCCATGGGGCTGCCTTGGAAAAACCCAAGCTTTCCGCTAGCTGAGCACTCAGGCCACCACAGACGCCCCCAACACGATTGACAATGAGCTGGCCATGCCCACCCTGCCCACGAGGTCAAACACAACCCTGATGCAGCCCTCAATGAAATCGAGTTTGACACCCCGTTCTAGAAAAAATTCAAACCTATCCATTTGGCTTATGGAATACACAGCATTCACTAATATGATAATTCCAAGGAAGAAGCAACCTTCAGACTGTCCTGACTAGTTTCTTTAAACCACAATTCTTAACAAAATACTTTGGCTGAAATCGAACTGGAACCTTTTAAAGGATAGTAGTCAAAGGTATCACTCGGGGAAACAAGGGGACAAGTGATGAAACCTGTGCTGTAATGTCATGGCACAAACTCTGCCTATTATGTACTTGTGTGCAACATGATCTGTAAATACGAAATCACAAATGTTGCATTATAACATTACTCTGCCTGCTTTATTATTTTAGTATTTAGTGTAATTAGGTGCAGATAGACATGCATCCACTCATTTTGTGATAGGGCATCCCAGATACTTTCTTATTTAACAAAATATTTTTTGTTATGAGTATATTTTTCAAATTCTGTATCTTATGGAGAATCTAGTTTAATTTTTTTTAACAATAATGTGAATGTCTGTGTTGCATCGGGGATATTACTTGGCTACTCTTTATAAACAGTTGTATTTTTAAAAAAAGCATGGGTGAGAAAAATTAAAAATAATATATACAGCTTGGAGACTTAACAACTTATTCAGATTACAAGTTATAATCACACTTATACCTTCTGTGTGATGATTCTGAAAGACCTAGACAAAGATGAATATGACATAGAGTTTGACATAATCAAGAGGGGATCATACATTTTTGTTCTGAATGTTGTTATATTTGGCTGTCCATATGTTCCAGCTAGCGCAAACAGCCAGTGGTGAAGGATGCCTACGATTGTACTTCAGCAATGTTCAAAGGATAGTCAGCTAGAGCTATTTTGAATACAGTCAAGGGAGTTGTTTATTGTTATCTGAAATACTACAAGTGGATGAGAGCACCCCAGGATCATCTTCACTGTGAACTTGTCCACCCACTGATGCACAAAGGAGAGGCTCTTACAAGTTGAAAATATAGTTGGCAGGAAAGGGAGAAATGCTTTTTTTGTTTCTGCTTTAGCCTAGTGTTATTCAACTTGGCAACATGACGTTGGGGAATTATGGGAGTTGAAATCCACACTTCTTAAAGTTGTCAAGCCTGAGAAACACTGCTCTAACCCTTTCCTTATTTGTCTTCTAGCGTATTCTGTTATTTGTTTCTGCATTATGATTTTATTTGGGGGGCTTTGGCCCTTAAAAAAAAAAACTGGTTGAGGTATAATTTCTGTGGACATGGAACAAACTGTCCAGCATATACTCTCATATATTCCAGAGTGGAATATGAAATGAGGAATTACTCATTATGCTAGGCAGAGTTTTGGAAAAAAAAATTTAAAAAAATTTTCAAAAGCTTTTTGCTTTTTTTTTCAAAAGCAAGCAATGAAACTGTAACTATTCTATGAGTTTTTCCAAAACAGCTTCTGATAGTCTCAGTTTAATGCGAGGTGGTTTATTTAATTATTCTTTATCATTATTGATGCCTAAAGTAGTGAAGTAATATTTGAAATAGTTTTCCCAATTATCATGGTGTTTCTCAACCTTGGCATCTTTAAAAGGCATGGACTTCAAGCATTCCCCAGCAGCATACTGCCTGGGGAATTCTGGAAAGTGAAGTCCACGTTGTCATCGTTCCGAGTAATGAACTCCGGAAAGTCAGGACTCTGACATTTTGTTCAGGTTCAAGAGATCTTTTATTGAGTACATCTTATCAGCACTTAGAAAGATGAAAATAGCTCTAAATTATTCCTGCGTTTAGGGATATTTAAAAGAATGGACCACCCCACCCCTCTATGTCTCTCAGGTCACATGGGCCAATCAGTCCAAACATAGCATCCGCTCAACTTCAACAGGTGTCTGTTGACATGACCTTGGTTCTCACACCAGCTGGTAGATGTTATGGGTAGTTAGCTGAGGCACCACATTCCTGAGTCCCTCCGCATGCTCTTCCCCCCTCCCCCTTGAATGGCAACCAAGAAATGAAGCATAATTAAGCATGGCATCAGCTGAAGTCATTTTGCAGGTTGACACACATATCTTAAAGTTGCCAAACTTAAGAAAAAACTGCTTTAATAAATGTTCAGGTCTACCCAGTGGTGAAATCCAATTTTTTTTACTACCGGTTCTGTGGGCGTGGCTTGGTGGGCGTGGCTTGGTGGGCGTGGC
>JANHFK010003107.1:33709-45979 GCA_036250565.1 Sibynophis collaris | reverse complement strand
GTCTTCGGAGAAGGGCGGCATATAAATCAAATTAATAATAAAATAATTTGCTTCCCAAAAGGAAACAAACTGCAACCTTTTTCCTGAACAAGACCAATAATAGACAATAATACTTTGTGAGATTTTTTTAATACTTTGTGATATTTAATTACATGAAAATTGAATGAAAATAACAATCAGGAGGTTATGTAGAGACATGTTTGCACACTTACTTAGTTGATCAGTGAGATGACCGTATTACAAATAATACTCCTTTCCCATGTTCTAGTTGGAAAAGGAGAGAACTGCACTCTTGAAATTCCTCTTGCTATTATTACACTTAAATACCAGATTGTTCTCATCTGCATTTGATTACACGAAAACATACCTTGACCATACCTTGAATTTGGCCTTTTGGGCAGGATCAGACTATAGTAATTAGATTCATATCAAAAATAAGAAAACAGAAGAGTATCTGAGAAAATCTTTCTAAGGGGGAAGAAAGCAGGAGGAAAGAAAACCACAAGAATAATTTTGCTGATAGATTTAGAGATGCTGAACACAATGAGTTTGACAAAAGGCCTAACTCTAAACCTGTGTCATATTTTAATTTTAACTTGAATTGAGATGGGCCATAATAATGAAAGGCTAGGCAAGCAAACGTTTGACTATTTTTTTCTGCTCACAAAGATAATTTTATGGGACTATTGTATTGTTTCTTCTTGTTTGAAATGGTGTGGATTACCTAAAAGCTTCATATAATTCCTACATGCTGGTAAAAAATGCTATTAAAATGTAATCACTCAGGGAGTGTCATTGTCTTGGAGTCACAAGCAGAAAAGCTATCAGGTATCACTCTGTTATTCCCTGTGAGGAAGTTTTGAACCTGGCCTCATCTTTCACTCAAGAACTGCAGGAACAGAAGAAAGTCAATGTTATAAATTCTTCTTCTACCTTTGTGCTCCTGTGTTCTGTTCTGTTCTTACGCTATTCACATTGATTTTATGGTAAGATTGTAAAGCAACCTTATCAATCAGATGCCTTCTAATAGTCATGTTGGCAGATGATGATCAAATCCGGTGATGATGGAGGGCACCAGGTTGAAGAAGGCTAATTTAAAAGATATGTATTATGTCTGAATTCAGTCTTGTTTGCTACTTTGGCAATTCAGGACTTTGGATAAAGGGGAAAAGTGCTTCAGTGCATGTGGGCACTCCCATAGAACCTGTTGAAAATTCCTTAAAATAGCTGCACCTTCTCCCAAGATGATTTACCTATCTTCCACAGTTGCAGAGTAATCTCACCGCACTTGATTTAAAGAGTTGCTAACGTGATGTTAGAAGCATCTTCTCTCTTCATATCTCTAGTGTTTCAGTTCTCTGTTATCTAGAAAACCTTGAACAGGATTCACGTCAATGTTGTTCAGCAGCTGAGATGGCTAGAGAATTTTGGGAGTTGAAGTCCATACTTCTTTAAATTGCTGAGGTTGAAAAATACTGCAGTATTATAGGAAATAATTGTTTTCATGAATATGTAAGATGTTGTCTCACTTAAGGATAAACCATATGATGAATGGTTGTAGGAACAGGGAATGTTTAGTCTAATGAAGAGAAATACTAGGGGTACAACAGTCACTGAAGCACTTCTGGGTTGAAAGGATTAGCTAGTGATATCACTACTACCTGGAGGACACCCAGTCGGGGGGGTCCTTTCATGTCTCTTAAAGTGCTCACTGAAGTGATACCCATCTATCTACTCACAGTTACCCACTTTTAAACTGCTAGGTCAGCAGGAGCCAGAGCAAGTGATAGAAGCTCACCCCATCCTGCAGAAGCAACTGGGTCTTGAACAATTGGAGGCTTGATACAAAATGCAATTGGGGGAGAGGATGTCTGAATTAATTTCTTATTCAGGTTAAAGCATCTTATTTAATTTGAATGCAATTATGTGATATATTTTTAAGACATATATCTATCTTTGTCCACAGCCAAAAGAAACCCATACATGTTTAGAATAGAAAGCAAAAAGCTCCTTCAGCAAAGCCAAGTTCCTGTAGCTAGCCTGATGTTCTTCAGAAGCCAATGTGATGATTCTATTTGTTGTGATTCGCTTGCAGAAGAACTTTGGGTCATGCAAAACTCTCTCTATTATAGTTCCTTTAGACTTTAAATTGAAAAAAATTCTCAGGAGACATTTGGCATATCCTTTGTAAGTCTGATGCAAGATGAAGATAGACAAAATAATGTAAAACATTTCTTTCTGCTAATTCACCCAGAGATTTTTCAGATGGGGTGTTCAACATTAGGTAATGATCAATTACAGAAAACCTCTGAGCAAATATTACTTATAATTATATTAATAACATTTCCAGCTGCTACCTTTTAATTTAGATCCTTCACAACAGGAGGTCTGGCTGCATTAGCAATTACCACTTGCATTCTTTTCAAGAAGCAAATAAGACATTTGAATTTAACATTTCAAACAGTTCTCTAGCGATTGAATCTAATAATAATCATCCGCATTGGCAAAATCATCATCATCGGAATTGACAAAACCACCATCAAAAGGCAGCTTTACTTAGAAAAGCTTACATCCTGCAACAGTACGATCAAACAACAATATCTGTTTATCCCTGAATCTTTGGAAAGGACTCAATAAGTGGATAAAAATGCCAAATCCACTCTAAACATCTGGCTGCCAATGGGACCAACAATAATAATATACTTACTTTTTAGATACACAATAGTAAAATCTAGGTCTCTTAACAGATTTTTAACAATAGATTAAAATAGGATATATTTCCTCTCTTTCTGATTTGATGCTTAATTCAATATATGACATCCCAGCATCAATAATATATTGGTAGTATTGTACACCATAATTCTTGGTTGCATCTTGTCAGGAAAGTTTTGGGTATGGGACAAAACATTTATAATAAGAAAATATCTTGTGCCCAAATTAGATTTTGATGCTAGATGTTAACTTGGCTATAATATCCCATGGAGATGAACTGGCTCAAGCAAAGAATTCATACATGATCTTTTGTCAAGCAGTACAGAGAACAGTGATTCATTCCATGTTGCCTAACTATTCAACCAATACAGGCTGTATTGCTGTCTTTTCAACTGTGAAACCTGTTATTGTGAATCAATGATCTTCCGGGAGAAAAAAAATGACACTGACTAAAAGTCGGAATATTTTTCATGTCAATAGGCTTGGGAAAGCATGAATGGACAATACTTGAAAGCCTTTCTGTGCAGACTTCTTGGTTTAAAACTGGGAATCCTGAAGTAAAATTATGCCTTTCTATGGTTCTTTGTATAATATTGGCTGACACTACATATATACAAAGATTATCAAAAAACCATAAGCTGTTTTATGCTAAGGCCATCCGAGGTAGGAATAAAAATAATATTTTCACCATAAAGCTTGGTATCAATATGTTCAAGTTTCAAAGATCCACATTTCTCTATAACAAATCCTCTTAATTGAGTTGACAAGACTGAAAATGGTTTATCCAAAAATGCAGATATCATCTTACTGTGTTTGGAATCTTCAAAGAAATGTACAGAACTAATAAAGTTTCATATGATGAGGCCAATAAGAACCATCAATTTGGGCTTAACCACCTCCAATTGTACAGAAAAATGCCCTCTGTCTTGAATTGTCTTCAATGACAATCTGTAAGTCTACCAAAAATATTTCAATGATTGTATAAATCTCACTCGTACACTGTATCTGCTGTCTTCCCTTTCTATTTCTTTCAATTTTGTTAAGCATAGTCATTTTTCTAGTTCATCTACTTAAAACCTATGCCAAAATTTTGTGTTTATCTAATCCAAGACAGCAATGAGATTCTAACTGATCAGGAATAATTGATTGGTTCTTCTTCCTAATCCATGGTACCTTTAGGAATCATGTCCGGTCCCTAAATAATAAAAAAAAAGATTTATTGCTCTTCTATTTCAATGTACAGATTTTACAGCTAGGTAATCTCACTGGAAAAAAAGTTTTTAATGGTTTCAGTATTGATTGTCATTGAAATATTGATCATACTTCAAACATCTTGTGTAAACTTATCAGCATCTTCCTTCCCCATTTATTTCTCCATTACTTTGTCCAAATGTCTTAAATATTCTCCCTATTTAAAAAAAACCAAAGCAAAAAAACCAAACCTATTACTAGCTTCATTTCTTTGCTATCAGTTATAGTTCATTGAGCATGTTGACTTTTCAGTCCTCATATTTGATTTTAGAGTCATTGCCTCCAGTTCCGACATTCTCAATGCTTTATAAATTAATCTGCTATTGGAACAAAATCCATCCTTTCCCCACTATGAATCATATGTGATTTTTAGAGAAATATATTAACTGTAAAGATTCCTCAAGATAGAAGCACCCCAGATATTCTGGCATGCCTATTAGATTTAGAATGTTATACATTCTAGCACGATCTTGCTATTGTCAGTAAGACAAAGGTAATAATCTTACATTCTTTTGCCCCCTTCATTATTCTGCTTTTAATTTTGTGTCCTGATGCCTTTTATGTAACCTCAGTTTTCGGTTGGAATTTTTCTCTAAGTTTGGTTCTATTCTATTCTTTATGCAAAACTTCCTTTGCCTCAGGAATATGTACATTGATTCAATGAGGTCCACATTCTTTAGCATTAGCAATTACCCTTTTTTTTAGTACAAATGTACTATGCACAGATCTTTTCCAATCTCAAAACTGCACAGTCTTGTTCCACATTTATTGACACTGAGCAGTTAGCATTCTAATTGTCTCTTGTCTTGCAGCTTTAAATAGTCCAGTGAATATTTCATTGCATCTGGTCCTTCCCTATTTAACAGCTGTTCTATTGACTGTTGTACCTCACTATATAGATGGATTGGTTCTCTACCTTTCAAAATGTTTCTGTCACTCTGAAATTCTGTTTGTAAAAGATTTTAGTATAATCCTTTTATCTTTAATCTGATTTGCCTCTACTAGATCTCTGATTGCTCTTGAATGCTTCTATCCTACCTGTACATGTTCCCCTAATTTCTCAAAGTTTTTTTAAAAAAAATCTTTAGAGTTTCTTTTCCCTATTACTTTCCTTTATTTGTTGACTTTCTCAATTGAGATAGTATCCTCTGTTCTTTTTATTTTAACACCAAAAATCTATATTCACTTGTTTTATATTCTTCTCATTATTCAAGATTGTTGTTCTCTGGATATCATAACAGTGTATTCTGAAACTAGAAAAGTGCCTTCCAACCTGGGGTCTCATCAAGTGCAATTCATATTTTTCTAAATGTTACAAACAAGTATTGTTTTTAGTTTGCTATTAGTTTCTTTGTGGTTTGATTATTTAAAATTTATTATATGATTTGACTTCTTCACTACTGTCTTTTTGCAAATTTCTGTTAATTTCATTATTTTCTTTTGAATCATATTGCCAAGAGTGATCCAATCACAAGTTTCCATTTCCATCAGCATTCTTCTTGAGGTTAATGAAGCCACTTAGCCCTTCCAATGTCTTAAACTGATAATCACTCTGGGAGGATCATAGGACCATGAAGTTTTCTCTCTCTCTCTCTCTCTTTTCTCTCTTAGTGAGTAAGAGAGAAAAGTGTGGTTATACCTCAGTATGGTATGTAAACCCAATGAGTGTTTGTTGCTTGGCTTAGTTGAAGTGATGAACCCAACCAATATGCTTCTATGCTTTGAGCCATGATTCCTTTCAAAATTGTAGTTGTACTTCTTTGAATTGCCTCTGCTATTTTGTAGAGGCAAATTAAATTATTGTCAAAAGTTAAAACAAAAGAACTGAATCAAACTCTTATCACTTGTAGTCAATTCATTATATCTTGTCTTCAGTCATATGTCATCTTCCAGATATTTTCCCTGGGGTTGCAGAAAATGAGGGCTACATCCCAGAATTTCCCAAAAGCATCAGACTGAGAAAAAGCAGTTCTGGAAACAACAGACTCATGGGGAAAATAAAATATCAGATCTTGATAAAACCTTGTCAACCCAACTCCTTAAATTTTATTCTAATGAATATGTCCCCAGATGAATAGTCTTTAATTAATTAGGAGCTCATTTACATGAAGGTGGCACATTATTAAACTGCCTCTACTGCAAGCTCAGATATGACATGGTGTAGTCTGACAGATTTTCAAATTAGAAGAAGCTTTTAAAAGAATGAACTTGCTGAACTTCTGGCTTTGTTTTCAGTAAACTTTCTCAAGGTAATAAATTAAAAATATGGGATATATCTTGTTGGCATCCTCCTGAAATAGTTGTTGAATTAGAAGTGGATGGGGGACAAGAAAAATGAGAAGACCATTAGATATGAGCTACATTCAGTTTGTCTCTTTATACTAGCTTTGTTATAGAAAGGTAAATTTAGATAAAGAAAACTGAATCATATTCCATTTAAGCTAACAGACAAAATGTTATTATTTAAAAAGAAAAAGGAAAAAGGTTCATTACCTTTCAAGATTTGGATAATTTCAGTTGAGTAAGACAAGATAAAAAAGGATAATGAAGTCATATCAATGCCAAAAAAAGAGACTAGAGTACCATATGTTTGGAATGGTATAGGGTCTCCTATTTGAGCAGGCGGTTGGACTAGAAGACCTCCAAGTTTTCTTCCAACCCTATTATTCTATGTGTGTGTGTAAAGTTTGCCTATTTTATTTTTATACACACACACACACACAAACAATTATATACCTATAATAGTAAACTCTACACTATACATTTTAGTTTATTTTTCTGGTATTTTTTTCATTTATTTTTAAGCGCTTGTTGAGGGGTTTTTTTATATAACGTATGTATCTTTGTGTTTTTGTTTTTTTTTCTTTTTGGTTATTATTTTAAAAGCAATAAATTTGGATTTGTGTGGCTTGTGTATAATTCAGACAAAAAACTGCACAGCTGTATGTCTTGATATGAGTGTTGAACTTACAAAAGACTTGAATCTATAAATAATGTGTGTCATAAAGACTTATAAAAATAAACCTTGTGGCTCAATTTTTTTCCTTGCTTCCAGCCCTGATTCTGCTGCAGTTCTTCCATTATTACCTCTTTAAACTTGTTCTCAAATTCCTTAGAATGGATTTTCATCTTTCTTTGTACTTTTTCCAGGGCTACTGTTCCTTTAAGGATAGGACATGATTCACAAAGTATATCTCTGTTTTCTTTCAACCAGGATATGTTTACATATATTGATGTCATACTGAAGATATCAGACAATATTATTTTTCTAAAAATAATCTGACAGAGTGATCAATACTTATACATTTTTTTCCTTTGAGATCTTAAAAGAAATATAGGACTTAAATCTAACAAATAAGTAAAGAAGATATGCCAATAAATGACCAACCTGAATAGCAAAGCAGCTGTCTACTGCTTTGTTTATTTTATGCCCAGCAGTGTAAGGAAAAGGCTGAGATGTCAAGCTGGATTTGCAGCCCCAGTTCAATTGTCTGCTTTAGGTTGCAGTCCCAAATCGCTCTTTAATATTCATGGTTACCTATCACTCTGGCTTTCAAAAGCTTTTTGTAGAATTAGATGTTACTATGTCAGTACTGTATAGATATAAAGAGCTACTATAATCCTATTTATTTAGTATATGGCTTTTTGATTAAAATAAAAAAAACACTCTAGTTTGCTTCCTAATAAGATAAATAATTAGCTGAATCTAACTTTGCTATACAGAAGAAGAGAGAGCACAATTCTGTGTTTCTGCTTCATCTCCTTGCAGCTTTTGATGTCATCCTGCATAGTATCTTACTGGATTGATTCTTTGGGTTGGATGTCAGAGACATGGTGATACAGTGATTCCACTCTGCCTACAGGGTCAGAGGCTATCCACGCTAGCAATTTATAGCATTAGCCAGTCATTGCTGTGGTGATATATCACTAATGTGGACAGGCTTTATATCGCTACAGTGATGGCTGGATGGTGCTATAAATCACTAGTGTGAATAGCTTTTAGACTCAGAAAGTGACATTGGGGGAATTTTGCTCAGCCACATAACATCTGAGATGCAGCACCTACCTATACTTCTACATCTGTGTGATGGCACCAGGTGAGGTCATCAGAGAATTTGGAGTGAGATGCCATCAATAAGGTGAAGAAATTCATTTCTCTTGTCATCTGAAGCAGATGAGCTAGCCCAGGCACTCGACTAGTGTTAGGGGTTAGTAATGAGCTGGGTGAAATTCAATAAATTCAAGCTGAATCTTGGTAGGACAGGGGCCCTGTGGGTAAGAATTGAGTGTGCTGTCTATTCTTAATGGCATTGTTCTCCACTGAAAGAGGAAATACATTGCTTGAAGGAATTTCTTGATCTCTGTCCTCATGGAAGTATAACTGCTTGCAATTGTTTTGTCATCAATTAGAAATTGTTTCGTTTATACAGTCATTGTTATTGTTTATTTTTTTCTGTTCTGTTGTATTTGCTTATCTGCTTTTATTATTTTAATTTGTAATTAAATCTAATGAATTATATTTATATACACTGACTTTCTTCTAAGCAGCATTGCAAGATATCTTTCTTATTTCAACTTCCCACAGCTTCTCTGTGAAGTTGAATTGAAAGAAAATGATTGGCCCAAAGTAACTGAATCTCTTTGGTTCAAGTCCAGTACTTTAACTCATTACATCTTGCTTATGCACCATTATAGTATCTGCAGGCATCAATAAAAATATGTATAGATATAAAATAGACTATAACTCAGAATCCAGTTCCACACTCTGATTTAATTGTGCAACTGTTTTTTTTAAGTGTTCTGCATATCAACAGAAATCTTTGTAATTTCATTAGTACTAAGGAAGGGCTAAAACAAGAAATAACAAAATAAAGGTACAATTGTTGTTTCCCTGATATGAGTTATAGCAGTTTTTTTTATTATTTTCTTGATACATAATCAGTATGAGGATGATGAAAATTATTTATCTTCCATTCCAATTAAAGGAACCAAGTGGGTATATTTGGCATTTTTATTATGACTAATATTTAATACTTACACCTGAGAAAAATAGAGCAACATCTAGTACTAGCCTCATTGTCTCACTTCTTAACCAACAGTAATGAGTAAGAAAATCTCAAGAGGATTCACACTCTTGAGTTGAATAGAGGTTTCCTCCTAGCCAGGATCCTGGTTTAGCAATTTAGTAGGCCATTCAGACTAAGGAAGCTGCTTGAATGACCAGAAAACATCTCAAACCAACAAGAAAATCAGTCCAGTTGCCATGACTCAATTTCTAGACAACTATACCTGCCGAGGATGCTGAGAATCTTCATCAAACATTTCTCCTAAGTAGAGTTTGAAAAGTGACCTTTTTCCAATTTCTTCACTTAGTGAAAGAAGTTGGGGCTATAAGTGTGAAGGTAGCAATGATATAAATGCCCCTTTGCTCCTTAGATAAATTGTCATGAATAGCTCTTTAATCACTAATGTACTCTAAAGTGATTTTCCTTTGCTTGAGGGAGAACTTAGTTGCACGTTGTACATTTTTCTACCTTTCCCACAGAATATATTATCCCACAATACCATTTTCATGCAACCTCATGGTGACCTTTAAAATATGAACCTGATGCCTTCACAACACAAGGAGATGATGTTCCCTGTGAATGACTTTATTCTTTCATAATTCAGGACTAAATAGTGAAAATATGACAGAGATGCTGAGCTGAGGGACCCTTCAGGTAACTCAGTTAATTGAATACACTGATGTGAATTGAATATGTGTGTAAAGAGTTGTCATTAATTTCCTCATGGACATATCTGTGAGTTAAAGGTAAGATTTTTAATAGGATTAGTATTTCACTTTTAATTTGAAAGTGAAAGCCTCCCACATAGAAGACATATCATTAAATCAGGTCAGGGGTGAGGTGGAGAAATTAAGTTGCAGCCATTTGTGGGGCTTGGTACTTCCAGTTTTTGTAGTAGTGATATTAGCAAATTTGGTAATTGCTTCATTAGTAATAGAGAAAAACAGAAGCTATGTAGTTGTATATTGTAAGTATAAAAGAGTCTAGTATTGTTACATCTAAAGCAGCATTGTGGCTTTTAGTCACATGCCAGGTCATGATATTTTACATATATACGTTTCCTTGTATGTATGATTGAAGTGGATTTTGTTTTCTTCTTCAAGATATCAGAAACAACTGTTAAACAGGGAATTATATATTACAGTATGTTTAATGAATCTGAATGTTTAGAATGTGATGTCTATAAGAACCAGATAAAAAAGCAGGAAATTAGATGACATTTTGGCATCTCCCAAATATTTATCATGCTGTTACTAATACTGCAGTGGCGCAATGGTTAGAATGCAGTACTGCAGGCTTTCTCTGCTGATCACTGGCTGCCAGCAGTTTGGCAGATCGAATCTCACCAGCTTCAGCCTTCCATCCTTCCGAGGTGGGTAAAATGAAGGCCCAGATTGTTGGGGGCAATATGCTGACTCTGTAAACTGTTTAGACAGGGCTGTAAAACACTATCAAACTGTATATAAGTCTAAGTGCTATTGCTATTATAAATGTATCCCTCCATCCCACCTTTTTTGCTGCTGCCTATGGTAATGTCAGGAGGAAATGTGTGTTTTTCAAAGGCAACCAGTGGAGAACTTCCCTATTCCCATGTCCCTCTAAATTCCTTTGGATACCACATTATTATTAATTTATTCTGGCTTTCTACCAAAAGCAAAAGGTAGCCTACAAAAGGCTATCTCAATTTCATCCCTACAACAGCCCTAAAAAACTGCATCCAGATTTAGAGGCTTTCCTTGTGAATAATCCTTAGTAGAACCCAGTTCTTGCCGTAAAGATGATAATAGAGGCTGTATGGAAGTATAGCATACTGTATGTAGTTCCTCCTCCACCCACCCATCATAGAAGGAAAATAAAGGAAAATATTTGAAAAATCTCAGAGTAAATCAGTATAACTATAAATCCTCTCTTCCCACAAAGCAGGTATAGATTAGATCACTATTTCCACTCAAGCTGAGTGTGAACCTGCTAGTGAAACACACTCATCTCCTTCTATTGTGTAGTCAATACTGTTGGTGGCTGAATATGATTAACCTGGTCATAGCGTATTTTACTAAGTATCATACACAAACCAAGCAAATTACTCTTAAATGGAAGTCTCAACCAACATCTATTAAGGAAATAACTCTAGTAGGCCTGCCTTAATTATTACTTATAGTTATAGTGAAGAATTAAGGAATTTTCTGATTGTGGCTTGACTCCAATATCCAGAATCAGTCTATGTTGTTCACCTTTCAGCTCTTGTACATTTTTAATTATAGTCCCTCTGTCTCAGCAGAATTAAATGTAGGCCTCCTCAAGTTATTTCTCTACTTTGTTTTATTTTTAAAATATTTTTGAAATAATTGCATGGGAAAGTAGCATGCCACATATTCCCCACACACAAATTCAGGCCCTTTAGGCAATCTCAGAAAATACTCTTGCTGGATATCTACAATCCAGAATTAATTATGGATTTGGTGTCTATTGTGACAACTAATATGGTTATTTGTATTAAGTGTAGTATCCTGTAACTAGCTGCAAGGAAAATATTGGTTTATGTCTGGCCATTTTAGTGTAGGAATGGAAAATAAGTGAATATTTTTAAAAGAGAAAAGCATGGACAATGCACAAAAGCGAAAGATGTGAACAAAATGAGCAAAGATGAGTTCACAGCTGAGAATATTTTGCTCATTAATTCTGAAGTTCACTCTTTTTCATTCTACCATGTTGCAGAATTGTGCACGGTTTGAATATATCCTCATATGTCCAGAAAAAAAAAGTTAAGATAGCATTCTAAGAAGCTAAAGGAGAAAGCCTTGTCATGTTGTTTTTGAAAAATGGATGATTGGCTGTGTGGTTGGCTAAGCCTGCTACTATTCCCTTATTATATCAAGACCATCCTCTTCACCAATGAAGCTATTTTTTGTGAATAGGAACCTACTATATGACAACCTTTTTACAAAAGCATGCTAAATGTGATGTAACATACAAACATTTCCACAGTCTCTCCCCCCCTCCCCAAGTTACTTTCCCTTGAATCAGTTGATCTATTCATAGAATTATTGTCCTTTATAGTCATCTTGGTGAGATGGATAGCATAGAAGTCTAATAAATAGTATAGTATAGTATGGTATAGTGTAGTGTAGTGTAGTGTAGTGTAGTGTAGTGTAGTGTAGTGTAGTAATAGTATAGTATAGTATAGTATAGTATAGTATAGTATAGTATAGTATAGTATAGTATAGTATAGTATAGTATAGTA
>JANHFK010003105.1:61083-73366 GCA_036250565.1 Sibynophis collaris | reverse complement strand
TTTGTGTCTCTCAATAAGCAGACTGAGTTAAAATGTTACTTGGTTTAATCTAACAAATGAATAGGTCCAAAGTAAAAGGAACAGATGAGGAAACTTCACAGCAATGCATTAAACTCACAATATCTGGAAACAACAGCCTGCAAAGTGTTTTTTTTTAAATACATAAGAAACATTAGCAACAATAAGAAGCCAAACAAAATTTAGAGAAAGGTTTGTAATCTGCAAACTGAGTGATCTACAATCATACAAACTAAAGTCCTAAACATAAAGGAACACTTAGCTTTCTTTGGTATGATCTCAACCAGTGGTAGGTTCCACTTACCTTCGCTACCGGTTTGCAACTGGGAGCGCACGTGTCTGTGTGTGCTTGCTTTGCTCGGGTGCAGAGCTTCTGCACATGGGCAGAGCGTCCATGATGATGTCTGGATGGGTGGGCAGAGCTTCCTGCCACCATTACTACTGGTTCCCATGATCCGGAGCAAACTGGTAGAAATCCACCACTGATCTCAACTATTACAACATTTTTTGCTTTGTGTAATATGTATTTGCTGTGCATAATGACACCACGAGGTGTGCATTCTGTTTAATGTGACCCCCTGGTTTTGCTTTTCTAACAGAAAAACATTCTGCAAGTCAGCTTAGTATTCTGGGTTTTGCACAAATAATATCATCGTCTGCTTATGAGTCAATAAACCACCTGGATAATTGCATTAATGGAAGTTATTCTTATGTTTGCCCAGGAACCAAGCAACCTTTGGCATGTTCCCAGTTGTGCCTCTTATTTTAACAGGCCACAATGATTTGAAAGTTTTGTTACTTCTGCAAAGTTTGGGGAATTTTCTACCTTTAAAAAAAAATAGATACCTGCAATGAAAATGCAAAGAGAATAAAACAATACAATACAAAATAATAATGGGTGAATGTGCTCGAACCATGAGGTTTAACTGTTGGGGGTAGAGGTGAACATCCTGTAATAGGGTATGAATACTGCAGGTGCTTTCTAACTTGGCTGAATGTCAGCTCTATGCTTATTAAGAGAATATTCATGATTCATTAGTAGGTGCTTTTGCATAGCATTTGTTCTGATGGATAGAGCTTGTACAGGAATCTTTCATCTATGTTAAGCCAGGAGAGAAACTTGTAGTCTTCTGTTCAAACATGAGTTTATTATAGGGGAAAGTGGCTTTTTATTCTTTTCAACCCAACAGGATGTAGGAAAGAAATTTTGTAAAGGAGCGGAAGAGCTTATATTTTTGATTTGCCAGCCAGTCAGTTGGCAGGATAACTCTTCAAATCTGAAAAGAATGGCATCAAAGTTGGCGTAAGAGAAGCTGGCAAAAAAGAAAGAGGGAATTTCAAAAGGAGCTGCATCCATCTTGGGGCTACAGAGAAAAAAAACACTGCCCCAAAGAATCCTTATGTCTCTGTCAATCACACAGGAGTCGACTTCTGGACCAAACAATGGACTTGTCATCAAAATGCTTGTTATTCAGCAACAGAAAATACAGACATGTGGCTCTAACTAGTCAGCACTGTGTAGAGTGGATTAATACAGATCAACTGTGGACGACTGTAATGAATGATGACCTCAGTTTATGATATATGTATGATAAGTAGGCTTGTATGGGTTTTTTTCCCAGTTTTCCCCTTCCTTTGTAATTCTGGACATTTCTTTTCCCATTTAATTAAAATATAGAAACAAATTGAACGATGGAAAACAAGAAGGGAAAGAATCCTGTACTGCATCCCTATGAGCAAATTAGCTGGGCAGCAGCCTGAAATGCTGTTAACTGAGCGAGTCTAATCTTCTCCCTGCCTTGACAGTCACCGACCCAGAACTGAGCATATGCTGCCACCCCCCACAAGACTTCCTAGTGCGTACAGTGACACAAATACAGATGCAACAGGCAGAGAAAACAGAAATGACATGTTATGTTAGTTCACAGGAGAAAATGCATGTGCTCTGTCTGGCCTCAGCTGGAATTCAGGCCTAGAAAAATTTAGAGGCTGCATTAGCTGCTCTTGCAGATGAAGGACTGGGATGGTGAAACTCTAATTCTCCTAGTCCTGCTGGAGCTTTCAGCAGCCTTTGACATCATAAAACAATGTGTATCTCAGACTGGCAAGGATTGAGAGGTTGGAGGTTCCAGATAGAGGCGGCTATGGGGAAAAGTCAAGCTTTTCACATCAAAGTGATTTGATGAGAGTTGCTGTAGAACATCCAATTTACATCCACATGAAACCAGGCTCTTCTATGAACTTAAAGGAAGGCATCATCAGTGGGTCAGAGCTATATCTCCACTCTGGGCCAGGGGTGAAATTCAGCAGGTTCTGACAGGTTCTGGAGACCCGGTAGTGGAAATTTTGAGCAGTTTGGAGAACCAGAAAATACCACCTCTGGCTGGCCCCAGAGTGGGGTGGGAATGGAGATTTTGCAATATCCTTCCCCTGGAGTGGGGTGGGAATGGAGATTTTGCAGCATCCTTCCCCTGCCATGCCCACCAAGCCATGCCCACCAAGCCACGCCCACAGAACCAGTAGTAAAAAAAATTGGATTTCATTACTGCTTTGGAGGCAGCCAGAATTTATACTCTTATAACAGCAGAATAAACCATCATTCTTCCCATCTCCACACTCAGATGAGTGTCAGATCTAAGGTCAAGTGGAAGGTCAGAAATCTCCTTCATGGAGTAGAAAAGATGTCTTGGACTTTAGACTGACTTTTCCCCAGATTTTGAAGGACTGGTAATCTGAGCAGAACTTTTCTAGTATTTATCAAATTTAAAATTGCCCATCTCCCGCAGAGAGGGATTTTGGGTGGTGTACAAATAAATAGTAAAACATAAAAATAGCATATAAAATTTTTAAATACAAGAATGATTAAAAAATCAAGGTTAAAATTAATTAAAAGGCAGGGTGAGGATTTTCAGGGTGTTAACCAGCCCCATAGCTCCTTTGGGAACCCCATTTGGCAGTAGCAAATTGTTAAATGTATTTTAAGAGACTTGAAGTTAGTATCAAAAATTTCATGAAGGATCAATCTGTTCATATTGCAAAAAATTGATCCCGCATACAATGCTCTCAAGAGTCATGTGGAACCAGTAAAAAGCCCAGCAACAGAGCTACAATCTCTACCAGGCAAAAATTCCAAGGAAACTAAGGCTAATGCCTCCTTAAATGACTCAAGCCGATTTATAATCCTTATAGAGCTGTATTGCAGAGATGGGAAGTAAGAATTCACAGGAAATTATTTAGCAGCAGCAGTGTTGGACAAAGGAACAAAATAAGGGGAAATCTGCTACAAGTTAGAAGAGGAAAAATCTTTTCAACGGGTTAAATAAAGTAGTATTTTGAAAAATAAGGAAGGAATTGACAAAATACTGCAAGGTTTAGTTTTTAGGACAAGTACATTATTATTATTATTATTATTATTATTATTATTATTATTATTATTATTATTATTATATGCTCTTTGCAATGACTCCATATGACCTGGATCTCTTTGCAATCTCTCAGACTATAACTTACCAGGCTTTCTAGGGACTCCGGCTGGGATTACTACAACTTCACTGCCCTTTAGGCAATCTGGCAACTGCTCCGGTCCTAGGAAACCTAAAACAATGAAATGAGCAACCATATTTACAACATTCTGTTGGCTGGGAATTCACTGAAAACATTATTATAGTGAAAAATTGGTTTGTTTAGAAAGATTTGTACCTGGGATATGAAATTTTCTATCAATACCTAAGAAACTGGACATTTTAAAACTAATTTCCCTAATCAGTTTCAATAGTATTGTGATAATCTGTTGCCCACAGAACACAAATATAGCCAGATTAAGATTATTGTGGAACAGGTTAGATAAACCTGTAAAAGACATAAGGAGTATAAATGTAAAGCAAGCATAATACCTAAACTGATTCACATCCAGGAGATATAAATAAATTTCCAAACTGGACATGACAAGCTCAGACTGTACCAATAAACAGAAATCACAGATAAAACAAAATAAAAAGATTTCAATTTCTTGAGGCCATGGAAATATCTCAAATGCATGAAGCATCTCATTCTTGTAATACAAACCATAAATTTAGCTTTAGAACCAAGTACGGTTATTAACTATTTTTATATAGCCTGGTCTTAGTTTTCATATAATTAAAGACCAAAAAAAACACCTTTCTTGGTCCACAACTGCTTTAGAAACCTGGATTCTGAATAATCCATGCTTGTTCAGAACCAAATTTAATAGGATTTAAGGTCCAATAAAGATAATCTAAGCTGCAGTTTTCACGAAAGAGCAGATATCCTCCTATCCTGAATTGTTGGATAAAGGAGAAGCTCATTTTAGATTAACAGATGAGGAACTTTTTTCCTGTCAGCGGTTGCATGGCAGGATCAATCTCTTTTTCTTGCTGCCCATGAATGGCCAAGAAGGATATATTGTTTTAAAAGCATATATAATCTGATTGCCTTTGGAAGCTTTTAAAATCAGGCAAACTGAAAAAACTAGTCAATCCATGATTCTGACTACTGTCATCAATAACTGGTTCTGAGATTGAAATCTATCAATTATAACTTTTACTATAGCAATACTACCCATTTAATAGGTTCTCTGAATTAGTGGTGCACAAGGAAATTATAAAAATAAAGCAAAATATCTGAAGTGAGCAGATATCTCTTACCTTTCACTTCAGCTCTTGTTTCGATGTGGCTGAGGTCAGCTGCAACACCAGGCGTGTGTGCGATATCATAGAGACTGAGTTGACTGACTAAGGGGCTGTTCTTTAACAAGAGGGAGAGAGGCTGGCCAATTCCACCAGAAGCACCAAGCACGGCCACTTTAGCATGATTCTGAATAGGGCAAGAAAAGAAAGAAAGAAAATGAATATCCAAGTGTGCATACTAGAATTGTTTGTAAGAAGTTTCTCTATTTTTTATATTGTTCTCACTTGTATTGCAACTCAGGCCATTGTATGCTGAGCTTTGGAAGGATGGTAAAGTATTTTAATATTTTAATTAATTAGATATCAAGTGAAATATGGCAATAGTAAAAAATCTCTGGCTGCAGTTCTAGGCACAGAATTGGTAACTCAAGCAAAGGAGCACATAACACAATAGTTTTCCACTGTGAGTAGACATCTACGCCATAGGTCTGCTACAGGCTCCCCACTTTAACTAGACTGAATTTGCTCTCCAAAGTCCCTGGTTTGCCTTCACCAACAACCAACAAGGAGAGGCATGGTTGAGGCAAGCTGTCAGGAGAGCTGTGAATGAGAATGTTAACAGGCTGTGACCAGCTGATTGTTGGAGAAAGCAGAGAGATAGGACAGAGCTGGCTCTAATCTGGTCAGATGATTAGCAGTGCTTGTATAGAAGCCTCTGAGAATATAGTCAGAATCTGCTCATAAATTCTGCCTTCCTGTATGCACTAAGAAGCATCTGGTCTGACCAAAGCCAGCTTGTTGCCTCAGCTCCCACCTCAAGTATTGAAGAAATAGTTATTTAGGGGATAAAATATAAAGTATCTCAGTTTTCACCTTCAAAAAAAAAATTGATATCCATACTCATCTTGTCTGTATTGAACTAGGAATGAACAATGAAATGCTTAATACTGTTTGCGATCTAAATGTAGAAATATTGTTTCCTGAAGCAATATAATGTGGTAACATTAACTTATATAAATCCAAGCACAAACAAGAGAACGTCAGCATTTTTTTAAAAAAAGTCTAAATGCTTGTTGGAATTGAGCAATAAATTCTTATCTCCATTTAAAATCAAAGAGAAGCAACCTAGAACTAAGGAGAAATTGCCTGACAGACAATTAATCAGTGGAAAAACCTGCCTCCAGAAGTTGTGAATGCTCCAAAACTGGAAGTTTTTAAGAAAAGATTGGACAACTATTTGTCTGAAATGGTACAATATAGCGTTTCCTGCCTGAGCAGGGGTTGGGCTAGAAAACCTCCAAGGTCTCTCCTAACTGTTATTCTATTAAAATGGCTTGCTCTAAGCTGCTGTTCTAAAAATTTCCAAAAAGCATAACCTATAACGATACAATTCTGTATCAGGCTAGTAAAAACAATTGGGTTGTCAGCTGCACAACTGCAAGAACGTATTAGAAATCATAAAAAGTATGTTGAGAAAGGAGATTTCCATCCTGTGACCAAGAGAAAAAGTTCAGATATTGACATTTGAGTTTTTAATGGTACACTGCTGATAATGCATTTCTGTTACAATTGCAAATGTGAAGCAACTTGTGTTGCAATTGGCTAATGGAATGAACTAAAGGTAGAGAGAAGATTTCCAGGATAACTGTTCTTCTGCCTGCAGTGACATCATATCTGGCTTTAAAATTTCGGTACTTATCAAATTTTATTCACCTTCCCATGAAAAGCTAGTTCCAAATCCCTAAATAGGTAATTAAATCTTACAAAGATTTTATGATATGGGGAGTTCAGGAACATAAAACAAATCTTTATACAATATTTTATTCAAGTTTAAAACTGGTCAGTTATCTATGTACCAGACATAGTATCTGTACAGTATATTCTTGCTTCCTTGTTTCTTATACAGTATATCACATTTATTAAACAAGCAGTAAGAAAATGCAAGGAACATATTCAACAACTGCATGCCAAAGGTTGGATGCATCACTGAGCCAGGAAACTGCAGAGCAAATTAATTTCTTTAACCTCAGCATAAGGAAGTATCTGTCGGGCAAGATAATCTTGATATAAGACAGGAAATGTACAGCCCCTCTAGCTGTTATTCAGCTGTGATTCTAGCACCAACAGAAACTCAAATCAAGCAACATCTAGAAAATAGGGTATTGATTTATGAAACAAATTCAGAGGAAAGATATATATTTCCAACATTTGCATAAACCATAAAATATTAAGCTAAGAACTGAAAATCATCATCTCCAGTAACAGATACAAAAAATACTTCTTGCCCTCAGACCTACACAAATACAGTCAAGGGGGTTAAATAAAAATAAAATCAATCCTCACCTTCTAAAGTGAAATGAAATATTAAAAAGAAATAAACCTGCAGGTGTGAAAAGAATCAGGAAAAGATTTCTGATCTACACTGTTTCATTGAATTGTTAATCAACACATTTTTTGGCTTTGCTTTTTTCATTGTGATTTGGTCTATTGATGGATTTGTGGGATGCTAATGAAGCTCAATTTCACAAAATAATTTTATTTCCATTATTAAATATGAAGGCGCCTTTCACGTTTTTCTGATTGGCTACTTACCCAGATGAACCACAAATTAAAATCCACGTGAACCATTGGCCAGAACTACATTATCAATGTTAACGCTAACTACATTAGCTCCAATTCCAGAAATCCTCTTAACCTAGGCAGGAACAAGACATAAAATTTAATGAGGGATCTCTCCCATTCCAGGTAAACGCCTCGGTTCTCCTCTGCAGCTGAAATTTAAATTCCTATAGTGACCAAACATATTTTTTCCCTTATAAACCTTTGTCTCCTGTTGTCGCTGTATTGGTAGAGGTCACCAGTGTTTTTCAAACTTAGCAACTTTGAGGTGCCTGTCCCAAAGGTGATTTTTTTCCAAAAGGCGGCTGGACTTTCTGGTTTTTCTTTGAAGACGTTTCGCTTCTCATCCAAGAAGCTTCTTCAGCTCTGGGACAACCATGACCCGAATGACCGAGAATCTCCACAGACTTTGAGGTGCATGGATTTCAATGCCCAGAATTCCCCAGCCAGCCTATTGTATGTAGGGAGCTGTAGGGTGGCTGGGGAATTCTGGGAACTGAAGTCCTTGCTGTAGACTCTTCTAAATGGAAAAAGGTCCCAGTCAATCAACCCTAAGGCCTAAATCGAGAACGCCAGCATGGGGAGGGAGTAGATTGCTGGGGCTGCCCTGTGGGGCACGTCTAGCCCCGCGATCCCTTTAACCAGGCCCGCCCTCCAGACCCAGCGGAAAGAACGAGCCCAGCCCTCCGTCTGCTCCGCATTCCCCACGCTCCTGGCTACCTGCGAGGTGGTGCCGAATCCTCTACGAAGCCCAGCGCAGGCAGATCTTGTGAGACGGGAGAACATGGCGGGAGACGTCGGCAGAAAAAAAGAAAGAGGGAAGGACTCGGCGGGCTTTGGCTTCTTATCCTCGACGACCTCCAGGCAGCGCGAGGGCACCGCGAGACTTCACCCTCGAGCTCTCGCGACAATTTGGCGGGCTCGCGCTTCGACGGCCTTTTTTAAAAATCTCACTCGGTCTCGCGAGACCTGTCACATCCCGAAATCCGGTGTCGCCTTTTTTTTTTTTTTTTTATCCCAGGAGGTGGGGCCGGGAAGAATCCGGTTTTAAAAGGGCTTTTTATTTTATTTTTTTTTCATTCTTGCTGCTTTCAATTAGGGAAATTTCCCCGAGTCACGTAGGTTAAGATGGGCGACGATATGAATTTAACAAATATTTAAATAATAAATGGAACAAAGAATTATTTAGCGCTGGCGCTGAGAAGAAGGCCTGCGGCTGTCTTGCGTTGTAGTTCCGATTTAGACGTTTGTCCCAGCGCCAGAAAAGTTTCTCCGTTTCATGCTCACATGTTTCCAAATGACAACTGAAAGCAGGCTTTTAAAACTCTAAATAAAACTGCCTTCACACAAAGCTAACGTGCAACGAAATAACGCTGAAAGAACTGAATGAGCCTGACGGGTTCATTATATTGCCAGCTCTACCCAGTTCTCGCTGTATTTTTCCTTCCCCAAACTCTCGGGAGCCCGTCTTATTCATTTCCTTTGGCTGTCATTAGCTTGTCAATTTATTCTACTTTGCCTAGGAATGAAACACAGTCATTTCGCTCCTGGGGAACGCTAGCGCCTCAGACAAAGCGAGGTCAAGCGAAAGGAACTTTTAACGTATTTTCCTGACAGAACAATTAATCAGGGGAACGACTTGCCTCCAGAAGTTGTGAATGGTCCAACACTGGAAGTTTTTAAGAAGAGACTGGACGACCATTTGTCTGAAGTGGTGTAGAGTTTCCTGCCTAAGCAAGGGGTTGGACTAGAAGACCTCCAAGGTCCCTTCTAACTCGTTATTCTATTTCTCATTCTGTTCTATTCCTATTCCATTCTATTCCTATACTATGCTATTATTACTATACCGTATAGTATTACCGTACTATACTATACTATATATACTATACTATACTATACACTCCAGCTTTCAAGGTAAAAAGGGAGAAACTTCCCAACTCTCGCGAGAATTCGATCCATTTTATAACCGCTGACTGGAACTCTCGCGACAACGTAACCGCTTCGCAAAAACGATTTATTGTCATCAGCCTCCGGAGGGGGTGGGGTTCGCGTCGTGTATCGCGAGAGAAAGCGCGAGTGACGTCCTCTCATAGTTACCATAAAGCGTCTCTCCATGGGAGCGGGAGCTTCATAGACCCGGTGGGTCTATGGCGAGAGGTGGTGATGGGCACGCGAAGGAGTTCGCCCTAGGCGCAGCGATGCTTTTCTCTCTTGAAGTTGCCGATGTCACTCTGGACGGTAATGACCTGCCTAAGACCGATGGTGGTAGAGTGGATGTAACTATAGTAACACCATTAAACTCGATAATATGAAAAATAGATTCTCTGGTTACCCTGGAAACGGTGGAGAGGCACATAGCAACAGGAACCACAATTGCCCTGACAATAGATGTCACGAACTGCACATGGCTGGTGGGTTTCTCTTTAATAATGCCTCCTAGGTTCTGAACTGAGCCGATCAGTATTTTACATAACTTTTTTTTTCAATTTTATCTTATATTAATTAATTTGATAGATAAAATTAATGTGGTTTAATTTCATCAGCTACGACATAGAGATCTTAACCTAAATTTACTAGGGATATAAAAGATAACCCCAAAAAACAATGCTGTGTTTCCTTAATTGTAACCTAATGTTACAATTATGTTCACATCTTGCCCTTCCTTGAAAGAATCCTTCCATGGAGGATTAATGGCTAAATCTTGCTTTCTATTGTCCACAGAGATACTTCACAATTCCTCGTATGCATGCCTTTCTTAATAGAAATATAGAGGGTTGAACCTGGAATTTTGCCTAGCAAAGCTTAAGCTCTGCCATTGAGACTTCTGTAAGGAAGCAGTCACTATTCCATTTCAGCTTATTCATCCATAGACAGACAGCAGTTCTACCTGGGACCCATGAATGCACACACAGACACAGAGAGTGAGTGAGTGAGTGATTACCCTGTTAAGTTTGATGGTCTGTACCACACTTGCCATATAGTATTGCTAATCATGAAATTGACATGAGGCAAACTATATTACTGAGTACATAGCTAATTCAGCCCTGAATAGGAAAGCTCCTATTTATTAGCAGTTGAGGGGAAAAATGAAAGTAGTGCCACCTTCATTGTATCAAGCCAGTTTTACTGAACACCGCCTCTCCCTCAATTGCCATCCTAAACTCTACTGTAATTCCCTTCTAATATTAAGAAGTAATGCCTGAATATTCTTATTTTCCTTTATTCATCCCTTCTGTTTTCCTATTATGTCATACCTGTCTCTTTATTTAATCCTACCAGGAGCCATTCCACTTGAAGCACAAGGCAGAAGATGTTTAGCAAACATTGAACCAATAAAAGATATTACAATCTCTTTTCCTTTTATACCAGGCATTTTCTTTTATAAGCCTAATCAACTGGTTTTTTGCTGATTTTTGCAAGCCATTTTACAATCGAGTTAACAATCGAGTTAACAAGATTTCCTATATTGAGTGTTACCTCTATATAACGATCACATTTTTTCCTGCTTTTAGAGTGAACGGCATCCTGATACCTTGGATTTCAATTTAAATATGAACTATTTTTTAATGGAGGAGCCACATGACTCTGAATTAGCCTTCTACAAGAATTAATCTTTAGAGAATGCAATTGGATTTGTGGCACTGAATAATTTTTTTTCCAGTGTGATGGCAGGCGTGACCTTGTGTGAACCAACAGAACTGTATAATTTGTTGAATCAGTCTACAAGGATCTCTAGATTAGCAGAGCCAAACTATCTCTGTTTATTAGGTAAGTGAAAGTTATCAAAGATAGTTACATTAATAAACAGTGCAGTTGGACATGGGAATACATAGCACTGTGCCTGCTACTCATAGGTATCCATGTGAAAGAGGGCAAATGATGAGACATTATCATGCAAATATTACCATTTATGTACTAAGTTCCATCCTTAATATGATGAAATCACGATACATATAGAATATTAACATGGGTTGTTGCAGATGCCATTGCTGCTATTTTTTCCCCCATTTTTAAAACTGTTTTGTATAAATTCTGTATATTACTGTTTGAGTGTTGCTAGGACTATGAGCCAGGTGTGTACAAAGCTATTATCCTTTGATCCTTAGCACACTGGTCACCAACCGGTGGTCCACGGCCCACTGGTGGTCCCCGAGAAAATTTTGGTGGGCCGTGGAGAAATCTTTGTATTTTTGCATTTTTTATATTGTACTCATTCCTCACGCTACGGCCCCTAGGCCAGATATGGCCCCCGAGAGCAATTAATACGGGCTGCGTGCGGGAATACAAGGCTGCCCCGCCCACATCACTGCTAGCCCCTACTCTTAAGGCTGAGCACAAATCTCACTTTGAGTAGAGCAGTGTGAGCCACATGGGAGAAAGGGCGGGCCGCAGCGGCAGTTGCGATGGATGGAAGCTGCGGGAGCGAAGCCCTACTTGCATTTGCGTGGCATTAGCATTCCGCCACGGTATATTTGCGCCAGTCTCTCTCACTGAAGCGGCGTGGGAAACTTTGGCCGGGCTCCTCGAGAGACGAGAGCTTGCAGGAGGGCAGTTTGGCATCTGCAATATGGAGAGCAAAATGCAGCTTCTTCTCTCAGCTGTTGTGCGGCATCAGGATTTGCGCGGCATTAGCATTCTGCCGCAGTATATTTGCGCCAATTAGTGGCGCAGGCAGCCCTCGTTTTCCTGCAGTTTGTGACTCGGAGCCGCAAACAGCTTCTGGTCCGGGGATTTTGCTCTCCATTGCAGATACCAGTTTGGACCCCTGGGAACTATAGTCTCTCGAGGAGCCCGGCTAAAGTTTCCCACGCCGCTTCAGTGAGAGAGACTGGCGCAAATACATCGTGGCGGAATGCTAATGCCGCGCAAATGCAAGTAGTGCTTTGCTCCCACAGCTTCCATCCATTGCAACCGTCGCTTCGGCCTGTTTGCACTGCCCCATCTCCCGTTGCCACAAGCACCATGATTACATTCCACTTGTCGAGGGCTGCTCTCCTTTT
>JANHFK010003105.1:2941-15248 GCA_036250565.1 Sibynophis collaris | reverse complement strand
CCTCCTATACGGTCCTCGCTTGGTCCTCGCTTGCGCTCTGTGGCTTGCCTGCCTAAGCTGCCTTCCTATGCGGTGCCTGCCCTGGGCGCCCCAACTGAGCAGCCCTGATATGCCTGCTTACAGGTAATCCTGCCAGTCGCAAAACCTTGTGATTTGCCCCCTCAGCATCATCCTCCCTGCTCAAGCATTGGCGGGGAGAAGGGGGGGGTCAAGGGTCAGCTGCCTTCCTCAGGAGCATCCCACCCCAATTCCCCCCATGGTGTGCCCCTCACCTGCCCTTCTCGAAGGGGCCGGAGAGGGTTTGCCTGCAGCCTTGGGGGGGGAGGGGGGAGAGGCAGGGGTGGAAGGGCATGGGAAGATTCCCTCTGGACCCCAGGAGGTGGGGGGGGGTGCAGCTTCCCTCCCACTCTCCTCCTCTTTCCACAGCCGAGCAAGAGGTCTACTATTCCAAGCTGCGGGGCCTCATCGAAGAGATGTCTGAAGCCTACCAGAAGCCGGTCTTCCTGATTGGCCACAGCCTTGGCAACCTCCACATCCTCTACTTCCTGGTCCAACAGCCGCAGGCCTGGAAGGAGCGTTTTGTCCAGGGCTTCATTTCCCTGGGGGCCCCCTGGGGGGGAGCAGTGAAACCCATGCGGATCATGGCTTCGGGTGAGTAACTGCCCAGGCGCTGCAGCGGTGTCCCCCGGGGGCCTGCCCCAGCTGCTCTTCCTGGCCTCCAGCTTTCCCCACTAAAGATCCTGGGTGTCTCTGAGGAAAAAACGGAGAGGCCTCAGTCGGCTTCTGTCTTTGCACCCGGTTTACCTTTAAGGAGAGAGAAGAATCCCTGGAAATGTGATCTGTTTTTATTGCAAATGAGCAAACCCGAAAGTGGGAGTAGAATAATGCAATTCCTCTGGTGTCCTTTGCAGGGGACCATCAGGGCATTCCTATTATGTCCAACATTAAATTGCGTGAAGAAAAGCGAATCTCCACCAACACTCCCTGGGTCTTCCCCACCCGCACAGCCTGGCCGGAGACACACGTCTTCATCTCTACCCCCTTCTACAACTACACCTACCGGGACTACCAGCAGTTCTTCAACGATATCAACTTTGAAGACGGCTGGTTCATGTGGAATGACAGCAAGGAGCTGCTGGCAGGGCTGCCAGCCCCAGGCGTGGAGGTCTATTGCCTCTTTGGCACCGGACACCCCACTCCAGAGACCTACATTTATAACGACCGCTTTCCCTACGAAGACCCGGTGGACATCATCTATGGGGATGGGGATGAGATGGTTAGCTGGCGCAACATAGAGCTGTGCAAGGAGTGGCGCAACCAGCAGCATGAGAAGGTCCATGTCCTGGAGCTGCCTGGAGCTGAGCATCTCAACATGATCTTTGACAACCGTACCTTACAATACATCAGTGAAATCCTGTTCGGGAACCTGGAGAATGCGACTGCAGCACAAGACCTGGGGGGAAGAGCCCTCTGAACCCCCATGGAAAGGGAAGCCCTCCCCAGCGGGAACTGGCTGCTGTTTCTCCTGCTAGGCTGGGGAGGGAACATGAACGCTCACACGGCCACAGCACTGAAGCCTTCCCTATGCTGGAGAGACTCAAGGGTTGGCTGACCCTCCCCCCCCCCCCCCGCATCCAGTGTTTGGTTGTTAATATGATCGTTCCCATTTCCCCACCATATTTTCAAGAGACTAGAAGCCCAGAGCACACGTACTGCTTACAGGTTTCTGCAGAGCAGCAGGGACTTTTCAGAAATCATAATGGTATGTGGCAAAGATCTTGAAGACAGCCTAGAGACGCTACCCAAGGAGTGGTCAGATCAGAGATGGCATAGCCTGTAGCTGTAGGGTGGGTGGAGCAAGGGACTCCGAAGAGACCCTTCCTAGTTTCTCAGGCTCTAAAGGAGACAGTGAGAGATTTGTACCTGCAGACTTGCAAGCTTCTGTTAATATAATTTTACAATAAAGTAGAATTAGTACATCTGGTCTTGTTTCTTGTCTGGTCTATTTAGTATGGCTGATATTAATCTTGCACCCGGGTGGAAGAGCTGTTTTGGGATGACCAACCGGCCAGTCCTGTGACTAATACAGTCATGGGACCGACTTTCCCACCAATGTTAGCAAGCCTCTGTCAGTCTGCCCATCTTCATTTTCCTTCACTCAGATTGACCAGTGCATTTCATATTGATAAAATGGAAGTTCTCTGATCATTATTTTACAAATGAATTGATCTTTAAAAAAAAAAAGCATATTAGTGGTCCGCGGGATTTAAAATTATGAATTTGGCGGTCCCTGAGGTCCAAAAGGTTGGGGACCCCTGTCCTAGCCAATCAAATCATTTTTCTAGGACAGGGATGGGCAGTAAGTAATTTGCAGCATACAAATACCATAAATACTACACTAAGATATTGCCAAAAATACTCCAAGGAGACTATATTTTCAGTGCAGGCTAAATCCTTTATGAATTCAAGATGCTCAAATCCAGCACTCAATTCTTAGAAGCTAAACAGACGTGAGAGAATCATACTCCATCCACCACCCCAGAAAGCCAGGTCTCCTTAAGTGCTCCTGACTGTCGAACCACTTACGTTGTTCCTGCTGATGGTGTCTCTAGTTTTGAAAACTCTGGGATCTCCTCTTTCTTCTTACGAAAGAAAAACCAGTAGGTCAGAAGACCAATGACAATGGAGAAGAGGAAGATGTCCATCATGCTGAAAGCAGCTGAAGCCTCTGGACTCTTTACAGAAGAGGGTTCGTCTTTAGATGTTGCTGTCCCCATGGAGATGAAAACTAAATGGAAATTAAAAAAAGAACGTGTCACATACATTGCTACAGCTTTGAATATCGGCAATCTGGAATCTTCTGGAGCCCAAAAAAAAAACCCAGGGCAAAAGAAAGGGGGTTCAGTCTGGGAGTGCCAGGAGATTATCCCAGATTAAGTAGAATAAACCAGAGACAATTTCTTGAAGAAAGTAGCCATACCCACATACCTGAAAACCACAAAAATATATTTCATTTTGCACCCATGACTAGACCAGGTTGAAATTTGATAGGAACCATCAGCCTGATCACTCCCATAAATTACATAATGTGAAAGGAGTTTGCCAGTAAAATGATCTCTATCCCAGAAGGAAGATAAATATTGCATACCAGTGTATCTCTTTCTAGCACTACTAGGGAAAAAGTCATATTAACTTAAACTAGTTTTCACCGGCCTTCCTTATAGACCAGTCCAGGCATGCAACTAATTAAATAAAGTGATACAGCCTATTTTAAACCCTGCCACTTCCTTAAGACAAAAAGCTTATGTTCGTCTTAGTTCTTTTTGGAAGGACTAAACATGCCAGTGATGCTGCAAAAGATGGAAAACCAATATATAGCATCAGTTGAAGGATCACCGGAGATTTGCGACCTGTTGCTTTCTCTGAGCAAAAGCTGCCTTGCAGGGTTTTTACTGCAAAGAAAATCCGGAAGGACAGGATGTACACCATTTGAGTCTCTGAAGGGAAGGTGAGACCTAAATCCATCGAATAATAAGTTCCAACAAACAGAAGCTACTATTTCACATTCAATGCGCTTTGATTGCTTTGAGTTCAACTTCTTCCTGAATGTTTAAAGTATCCTTAAGGCGAGATCCTGGCAAGCATACACCTGTAAACATATTTTGGCAACAATACAGAAAGCATTGCCTGCTGCCATGTCCAGGCCCATTCCTTCTTAACTTCCAAGATCAAAGGAAATTGGCCAGGTTCTGCCATCTTCTTATATCCCATTATATAATTTTAAGAGTTTTATATCATGCAATGTAAGAAGATGGCAGAACGTGTTTTTTTTTAATGTGGCTTCTGAATACAAAAAACAATGTTGTTTGTTTTTGCAGTTTAGAATGAGTGAAATGAATGTTTGGAAACTTAAGAGTTATAACTAGATATAGAGAAAACCAGGGTTTTTGTCTTTAAGACATTTAGGTTATAATCTTGTGCCACATGTAACTTCTAACTAGTTATTGGCTAATACCAATTGCAGCAAAGCTAAATCTGATTGGTTTATAGTTTTGCACGTGTGAGAATTCAAGTCACAGTGATTAATAACCATGATTAATGCCTTTGCATGCTACCTGGATCTAGCCAGGTAGCTAAGAAATAATGACAAAAAAAACTGGTTCTCTATCTATCTGGTCACAACTTTTAACTTTTCCAAAGTTAACTCCTTTCATCTCATTCAAATTGCAAAAAAGAAGCAACTCTGTTCTTGTATTGAGAAACCACATTTTTAAAAAGAAAAAAATCCCCATGAATGGTATCAAAAGGTTGTGACAATAATATGGTGACATAACCAGATTTTTTTGAGAGAGAGGTGGAAGTGTTCAACCTTAAAGAGGCTTCATACCTGTACTCAAATGATCAACTCATGTCACTTTGGTTTCCCTTGGACAGGGATGTCGAACTCGCGAGGACATGTCGTCACATGACATATTGTAACTTCCCCCCCCTTTGCTAAAGCGGGGGTGGGCGTGGCCAGCACGTGACACATCTGGCCCGGGGGGGGCGCGGATTTGACAGTCCTGCCCTAGAAGCTGAACTTCAACTCATTACGTACATAATGCAAGTGATAGCATGCCAGGGAATCATCATTTTAAGTTGAAAGTTCTGAAAGCCTACTCATTATCTGAGTCTTATCAGCTTAATTACAATTCTTACAATGCATTAATTTATTGGGTGATTGATGTTCTTGAATCTTAATTTTTCTCTTGCAGATTAGTTAATAGGAAGAAGAAAACCAAGCACCCAACAGTTCAGCCTTTACTTACATACAGTACATTCTCTACTATTACATCAATTTATGGCCGAAGGGCCCAATAAACATCTGACTTTGTGTGGTGCATTATAGACACCAACCACGGATAGACCCAGCGGAATGGATAGATGAATGACGAAACTCAAACTGTAGGCGATGCGAAAGATGTGAGATGACAAACAGGTCAACCTGAGCAGTTCCATCTCTGTCTTGTAACATACCCATATTGATTATGCGACATGATATATTTCCAGGGACAATAAATATCGCATTTATGACACAGGAATTCATTTTCAGACCACACAGACAACACAAGCAACTATTAAGCCAAAGCACAACTTCATTTTCAGCCATTTCAACCTTCTTCTGCAAAAAAATATCTCCAGGACTTCACTCTTTTGCTGACCAGTTTCTTTGTCAGCAGTAACAATGATCAAGTCATGAAAACTGGGGAATAGAACATTATATCTCTCCAGCAGGATCTCCAAATCCTTCAGTGAAGCCCATAAACACGGTAACCATAACAACACATGGTTGACAATAGTCACCAGGGTCACCATGACAACCTTGAATTCAAATCTAGCAAATCACCTACGATAGTAAGAAGCTGCAGAATATTTTGCCTTTAAAGGAGGATGAAAGGAGAGAGGAAACCCTATCTGGATTTTGAAGCCAGAGCGCTAAGCTACCAGATTGGTTTCCAACACCAAATCATTAACACTACCTTGAAGTAGGGAACCATGCCAGCTTTTTAATCATCTGTCACATTCGTACACCATGACAATAAACCACCTGCTGGCATAAATCTATAGCCTTCCTTCTCTTCCGTGGCCTGAACTTGCGACAAAACGAGAATTTCAATAGGGAATCAATGCTCATATCTGATAACAGCAAATTTCATACTTTGCCCTCTGTAAAGAAATGTTCCTTTAAATTCTTACCTATTACACATACCTTATTATGCAACCTTTGGGCAAGGTAGCTGGAGGATTAACTGCCCTTTACTAAGGTGAATGGTGAGAATAATAGCATTTACATTCCTCTCGAGCAAGCATCAAGGCCTAGGTGGCAGAATGAGAGAATACACTGTCTTCTGGACAGTAGCCAAATATATCCATGATATATGAAAACCAGCAGACCACCTCAAACGTTAGGAATAAGTAATATAAATGAAAACAAACATTTCTTATCCCTGATTGGTTGCTAACAATTTATTGTTCATCAATCTTTGAAGGGGAAAAAACACACTTGGGCAAAAAAAAAACCCCAAACCCAACTTGCTTTTACAACAGGCGATTCAAGGATGAATCTGGCATTTCCAGCCAGAGGTCCTTGAGAATTAAAATATTTTTCTGAGATCCTGGAGGAAACGCAGTGAAAACCAAGCAGGGACAGCTAACGTTTCCCTGGAATTGATGAACTACAACTCCTAAGGTCTCTTGTTATTGGCCAGCTGGCTGATGGGTGATCCAGCAATTCTAGAGGGCCAGTTCATCCTGGAACAAAGAATACTGTACTGGGCTAGATCATAGATGAACAAATAGCATTCTCTCAAGTCTTGAAACTCCCCAAGTTCATTCTGACAAAATCTGGCAGTAAAGGAAAGTATACTGGCCATGAAATTCTTGGTGGCAAAGTCATTTTGGAAAGAAGGGATTCTTTTAATTGAGCCCAAATAAAATTAAAAAAGCACAGCTCTTAATCACAAAAATATCACCCAACCTTCGGTTAGATGTTTATCAAAAATGTCTACCTTCTTACACTCAACGAATGTGCAGGGAGTATGAGGGGTGGGGAAGATGTTCTCCTAGTCTTGAGGACAGAGCAATCTAGTTCAAGCAACAAGACCAATAGCTCTACCAGTTCATATCCTGACCTACTTTGCTCAGGCATTTTGATTGCTGGGGTGATTTTAATATCCAAATCAAGTTAACTATTTGCTCTTTCACAAAAGCAATATTCATGCAACACTCCAAATCACATCAATCAAAGGCCCAACAAGCCAATTTGAAACCATGCTGAGTTGGCCTTGTTTGAATCTAGTAGCATTCCCCCTCCTGGACCCAGCTTAATGCTTAAGTGTAAGTTGCAACCATATAGTTAGTTGTGGAAAACTACAACATGGATGTATACAGTAATCAGGTTAAGCTGAATGTATAAACACTACTAAAAAAAACAGTATTGGTTCCAGAGAAGATACTAAATAGGGAAGCAGGCTTCTGCAAGGCTATTGTTTTAACCTCCTGATTGTAAGCTCTGCTTGGCAACACTGAAAAACTAAAGGCCCCATCCACTTAAAAGATATTGCCAATTCTTTAGCCAAAAAGACTTCCTGTACGTGCTTTAACTACTGGCAATATAAACAAGACATCTCTGGCAGCATGTTCAATGGTCTGAACTAGGCAAGTACAAATAGAAAAACAAATGAACGGGAGTTCTTCAAAAGAGGATTATTTTTACTTTAATTTAGAAAAATTCAGCATTGTATATTAAGGGTCCAACTCTGGTCTGCTTATCTATTAAGAATGAGGAAAGAATGAGAGAACCTAGCAATTGGTCACCCATACACAATGTCAGGGGCAAGGAACCAGCACTCAGCATATATAGACCAAAGCAGATATTTATTGTTGATCATCTTTATTACAAGAATCCCAACAGACCGACTGCTTTCCCTTGGAAACCAACAGATAAAGGCTTAATTAGTCTGCTCTGTGATGTTTTCTTCCCCAGAGGCACTCCATATTGGAATACCTCTTAAACCCCGCCTCCCCTTTAGCCAGTAATTCCATTACATCCTTCCCATCACCAGCAGATGATGGGTCCATGGATTGGTGAGAGAAGACATTACAGCCATGCAAACCTACACTGTGGGCACCGTACTTACTTCCAACGAGCTTCCGAGTACAATTCAAAGGACTGGTTTTAACCTTGAAAACGATACATACCGGTAGTTGAGTTCCTAAAGACTACACAGTTGACTTCTTCCAGTACAACCAACCTATCTAGTATATAGGTTGTCAAGCAGGGATGTCAAACTCAAGACCCGCAGGCCGGATCCGCTCCATGGGATGTTTAAATGGCTTGTCTTAGATTATCTCGGTTCTTCTGATGCACATTTCCAATGCACACTCTCATTTTTGTCTGAGCAGTTATTGAATGACCTTGAGATGGAGGAATTTCCCTGGTCCTTTGCCACAGTCAGATCATATCCTAGTCTGATTTATGACGGTGGCCTCCCAGGACCTCTGTAAGGCAATGGAAACTATTCAGGCAGTCTTTCTCAAGCCCCTAATGGATTTTTCAGAGGGTATGTGGGGATTTTCCCAGCTCTCTTGACAGGAAGTACTGTTCAACAACCAATAAGCAGCCAGTAGATGGAAGCAAGCCAAGCCTACTGCTGCTCCAGAGTCGGACTCTTTCTGGAGCCCGTCCCAGATGGCACATTGGTTTACTAAAACCCTTCAGGAGCCTGAAGTGCCAGAAACAACACATGGAGCACCAGTGGAGGAAGTCTAGTAGCAAATCTGACTGAGCTCATGTATTTGCCATGTTTAGCCTACATGTGACAATAAGACAAGCAAAGTGTGCTTGCTGTATGAGACGTCTGCTGTCCTGTAGCCCTGTTGAAAAGGAAACAATCCCGTAAAGTCCCAGCTGTTGTGTTCCGTTTGCACAACATTTTGTTGATAAACTACTGGGATTCATTGTAATGTAGACAGTCTTTAATGGTGACTGGGCCATCATCTTGCCTTGTAACTTCTTAGCTACTCCTATGTGCATACTGCAGGGTTCTTCTCTCTTCTCGTTGGTCATCTGTCAGTTGAGGGTGAGGTGTCTTCTGTACAAAGTCTATATGGAGTTGCCTTCCCAGACTACTCAGAAGCTACAATTATTGCTGCCTCCAAATGTTATATTGCAGTTTGGGACTTAAAAAAATGCTTCAGCCCATTTTGCCCCCTCCCTCCGTACATCCATCAAATCATCCTCCTTACTCTCTTACTACACCATTACACATGCATAACACCTGAGTTGGAGGCCCTGTAAGGTAAAGGTTCCCCTTGCACATATGTGCTAGTTGCTCCCGACTCTAGGGGGCGGTGATCATCTCAGTTTCCAAGCCGAAAAGCCAGCACTGTCCAAAGACGTCTCCGTGGTCATGTGGCTGGCATGACTAAATGCCAAAGGTGCACAGAACGCTGTTACCTTCCCACCAAAGGTGGTCCTTATTTTTCTACTTGTACTTTTTTACATGTTTTCGAACTGCTAGGTTGGCAGAAGCTGGGACAAGTAATGGGAGCTCACCCCGGTTATGTAGCACTAGGGATTCGAACCACTGAACTGCCAATCTTTCAATGGACAAGCTGAGCGTCTTAGCCACTGAGCCACCACATTCCTTGTTCTGGCTGCTAATCTATGTACAGTATAGGAGGCCCTGTACTGGCTGCAAATCTATGCATTATTTTCCATGTAAAATTTAAGGTGCTGGTTATTACCTTGTTAGGGTTTTTCTTAATATGGTAGAGAACAGACACACACGCTGTCATTGTTTATTGTACAAAGGTAAATTCCTTTAAGATCACTATTCTATTTCTAATCTAATCTATGATTTTCTCTATTTCTATGTCCTATTCTTACACCAGCATTCCTCCATTTATTTATTTCTTCTTTAAATCTTTCCTTTTCTCCCAGGTTTTCAATTCTTGTAGCCAATCTCAGTCCATTTGCATGGGAAACCCCTTTTCATTCCTTTATTATTATTATTATTATTATTATTAATTAATTAAATCTGTTTGCCACTCGTTTCACCACAAAGCAACTCTAGACTCTATCTACAAGTCTATAAATAGGCTTTTTTTGCTTTTATGCCTTTATTTTATGCCTTTATTAACCACTCAGAGTTATTAGATAGGTAGACATATAAATTTACAGAACACTGGCAGTCCTCGACTTACAACAGTTCTTTAGTGACCTTTCAAAATTACACTGAAAAAAGGCACTTATAACCAGTGTTCACACTTATGACCATTGCAGCAATGTAAATCACATTCAGATGCCTGACAACTGTTCATATTCAGGAGGGTTGCAGTGTCACAGGGTTATATGATCACCTTTTGCAACCTTCAGACAAGCAAAGTCAATGGGAAAGCCAGATTCACTTAACGACTGTGTTACTAATTTAACAACAGCATTGATTTACTTAACAAATATAGCCAGAAAAGTCATAAAATGGGGCAAAACTCACTTAACAATGTTCTCACTTAGCAACATAAATTCTGGGCTGAATTGTGATCGTAAGTCGAAGACTACGTGTACATAAATAATGTTCTGGGAAAAATTCAAAATGTTGATTTTACTTGTTTATTTAAAAGGCTTACATGGCCATCCATCTCAGGACATGACTAGAGTCACCTTGAGGCAAGATGGATAGCAAATAAATTTGATAAATTTAAAAAATATATAGACGGCTAACAATAGTATAAAATAATTTTGACCTAGAAAGCGCTACATGGCATGGCAGTGGGTACCTGTAAGGCCACCTGTATCAAGTGGTTCCTGTCTATCATTTATCACTTTGCTGATGGTCCTTCCCCGTCCAGAGATTTTGGTAAAAAAGTCAAGGTTTCTCATTGACAGTGTCAGGGTTCCGAAGGATGCCCTAATTAAATCATGAGCCTCAAGCCAAGCTTCAAAAGAAATCCAGTTATTTATTAGGAGCTTCATGTCAGCACGTTCCCAAGTGAAGCCAACTGTGACCCCATGTAATTTACAGTCCAAATCATCACCCTGTTTCCCCACTGCGTGTGTCATCAATCACATTCACCAATGGAGTAATTTCGCAGGTTGTAGAGATCAATCCACTCCGGCTGCTGTGGGTCACCGTGGGAGACAGCCTTGAAAGAGATATGTCTGAAATGTGCTCTTGGTTTTGGCTGTCTTGCTGCTTTGTCAGTTTTCCATCCCTCTTGCCTAGGGCACACGAGAGCAGGCCAGGGATACTTTGTGAGTTGACACCACCAGCAGCATGGGCAGCCATTTGGCCACTTTAAGACTTGTGGATTTCAACTCCTAGAACTCCCCAAAGCCTTGCTGAACGTCCTTTCCTTGTGCCAAAGATGCGCAGAGGGAACATTTTTGGGATGTGCGTCTGTGCAGAGCTCCCCTGAGTCCTGCAAAGGAGAAGGGCGGTATAGAAATCGAATAAAACTTCAAACTTCAAACAATCGGCAGGAAAATCCCGCCTCTCTGTTTTGCTGCAGATCGTCTTTTCCTTGTGCCGAAGATGAGCAGAGAAAGCATTTTTGGGATGTGCATCTATGCAGGGCTCCCCAAGGAAAGGATGATCTGCAGGAAAATCCCCCCCCATTTTTCTGCCGATTGTCCTTTCCTTGGAGAACCCTGCAGAGATGCATATCCCAAAAATGCTCCCTCTGAAGCCTCCAGCCTTGCAATCCTGCACAGGGAAGGCAGAGGTTTGGTCTAAAGCTGCAGCAGAGTATTGCACTGAGAGGCCTCCAGAGATAACATCGAGTTGCACATCTTGCTCCAGCAAAAGGGGTGCAGGTGGGGGGCTCAGTGGTCAGGGAAAATGGTGTTTCAGGGTGCAAAGGAAGAAAGGGCGATCTCTTCCTCTCTCCTCCATATCACTGAAGGGCTGCCACAGAGCTCGCGCAGGGCAGTGCAACCGCTTCCGAAGGTGGCCCTGGCAGGCCGGCAGCAGGGGAGGTGCTCTGGAGATCTGGGCCAAGTTGCCACACAGTCAGGAGTAGACCAGCAGAGCTACTGAGAGCAGCGCAGCCAGGAGGGTGAGGCCAGCAGCAGCAAGTGCAACAGGCAGAGGCGAGGGGAGCTTATTCAGATGTGACACATGGCTTTCTGCCATGTCATAGCAGCAGCCTGGCAAAACCTGAGCTCCAGGGCTGACAGAGTGCAAACCATGATCACCACCTGCTCCAGAGCCACAAGATGAGCTGCAGAAGAGAGGGGCCCTTGGATACAAGGCTGCCCAGTGCTACAGGCAGGGCTGGGGCTGGAAAAAGTGCACCGGAAACACCTCCAGGCACCCAGAGAGACAGAATGACAGGCAGCTCCTGGCCCTCACTGGCTCAGCTGATCCACAGGGCCACAATTAAGGGGCCAAGCCTCCATGAGGTGACCAGGGAAGGGAAGGGCTGCCTCCTGTGCTGGCCATGCCCACCCCCTTCACTAGGGCTTATTTTTGGGGTAGGGTGATGGGCTGTCTGCTAAAATAAAGCCAGGTCATGGCACACACTTGAAAGTAAATCAGGAAGACTGTAATTGTGGAATCTGTCTGGCAAGAACAAAAATGCTTATCTACAGGAAATATGTATGTGTAAATCTTGTAACAAATCTAGGTAGTTAGAAAGCTGATAAAAGTAATAAGAGTAGACAACTTGCAGACATCAGCTTAAAGTTAGGAATAGAGATGGCCTTCAGTAAATAAAATGTGTATTAGATAACTCCTGGGGCATTCATTAGCCAAGGCTTAGGAAT
>JANHFK010003103.1:136465-148978 GCA_036250565.1 Sibynophis collaris | reverse complement strand
TAAAGGGAGTCACATGAATGGAAAAAGGGAGCTGCCTATGCCGTCTATATGATGTATATGGCATTCAGGGTGGAATGTAGAAGTAAGAACAGGATGCATCTGTCTAGGTCAGCAATATCTTCCAGTAAGAAGAGGAAGTTGGCCTTAACTGAAGACTCAGGCTTATAATATCAGACAACATACAGTGAACCAAAGGTTGAACCAAAGTATGGGGCCCATTTTACTATGCTACCTGTTATGTCACCTGGTTTATGTTACCTGCTATGTCAGTGGGGTTCAGCTGGTTTGGACCAGTTTGGCCAAATCGGATGTTAACTTTAATCTGGTTTGCCGAACCAGCAATTGCAAGGACTGGCTGACCCCGCCCATCCAGCCCCTCCCCTCCCAGGAGTCTCCACGTGGCCCGTTTTGAATGTGAGGTAAGTGCAGGGCCCACGCGGAGGCTCTGGGAGGGCGAAAAACAGGCCTATCAGAAGTACCAGAAGTCTGAAAAGGGGCCCATTTCCGGCCTCTGGAGGGCCTTTGGAGTCCGGGGGAGGCCATTTTCGCCCTCCCAGAGGCTTGAGGAAAGCCTCCAGAGCCTCTGGAGGGCAAAAAGCCCCCCTCCCCCATGGGGCAGGAGGCCAAATAGGCCACGCCCACCCAGCAACTGGGCAGAGAACTGGTTGCTAACATTTTTCAATCCCACACCTGGCTACATTTACTTTCATTCTCATTTGCTAAATGAGCCAGTCAAATCTGGCTAACATTTCTACTATATCTATAAATATCAATTGAGAATCGTTTCCATTTCCCCTCCCCCAAATTATTCATTCTTCCATCTTTATTTAAACAGTTTTCCCATTTCACAGGAAATGCAATTTTAAATATCCTTAATTCTTTACTCCAACGATAAAGCAGATAAGTTTTCACTCAGATAAGTTTCATTTGGCAAACATATCCATGCAGGCTTGACCAAGTTCTACAGAACTGAATGAGCAATTTTGAACACTGCAATTTCATATTTTAATTACATGTCTGGGTAGATGAGATGGTTCTTGTTTGGTTTTTGCCCATCAAAATGTTTTGCCTGCCTGCCACTTGAATTCCATAATCATATCTTTGAAAGCATTCTTTGTGAATATTGTGAGCAATATTCATGTAACTGAATTGTAGAACAATATTCATATAATTGAATTGTTAATAAAAGTGCACAGAACCTGGCTATGTGAATTTATCTGCCATCAAGCAAAACAACTTGGACATGAGATTTTATCGCTAGTGATAGGCAGAAAGTTAGAAGGACTAAGGAAGTTCATTTTAGGCCTATTATCATGTAACCAAATGTATCAATCTTCATGGATGCATCACATCTAGTGGCCAAATTAACTAATTTACCATCCAACCCACTCACCCATCTTTTACAGAGTCTGAAAAAAGATCAGAAACTGTGTAAGGTCTGAGACTGACATAATTTTAAAAGTTTTGTAATTACATTTCTTTTAAATGCAGCTCAAAATCAAACTATAAAAATGAATAGGGTTTAACTTAACAGAACTGAATCATCATCATTTGCACAAATCCCAGTCTTATCTCTCATCTGTGTTTTTATGTCTGCAATCTCTGGAAATTAACATCCCACAAATAGCTGTCTATATTTTGGTTAAAGTACCAAAATAATATTCCCAAGCATTGCCAAGCGCCTGATGAAAGGAAATTTTCCAAAAAGAAATACATTTTGGAGGGAGTGGGCATAATATAGACTAGACTTTCAGCACCCTCACTATCTTTGCATTCTAAGTCAGCTTGAGAAGAAATGTAAGAAATAATTGTTGTTTCCTGCAATGATTCTTTAAACACAGTTTCAATACGACGTTTGAGTCTGTTGTATCCTTGCTCTATATACAAATCTTGGGAGTAGAATGCATTCCTTATATTGACTGCAGTGAGCACTTTTCACAGAAATACAGAAAAACATCTGTCTCTTGTTATCTTAGTATCTCACAGCCTCTGCCGTAACAAAACTATGTCAAGTATTAAAGAAATTTCAAGAAACATTACGTTAGGAAAAACATTTTAATTCATTTTAATTCAATTGTATTACTTTTTTAGTGTTTCAATTGTGCAATTCCAGAAAGATATAATTATTCGTAAAGCATGGCTACCAAATGCAAAAAACAAACTTAAAAATCAGAATTCATGTAAGCGTCCCAACCTTCGTACCACTTAGACCATTTACAGGTGTAATAAAGGATTTGTCTTCAAACACTACAGCACGTAACGAAATAGGTGCTGCAATCTAAAACAGTAACCATTTAAACATTAAAAGAATTATATAAATAGATATCTCCAAGATTCCAAGATAAAGTCATATTTGCATTTTTTCTTATTGGTACCCTACTACTGATTTTTAAGGAAACTCAATTTGAGTGAAGATTCTTCAAGGTGATAGTGAAACCTTTGTTTAAATAATCAGTCTGACATAAAAGAATCATAAAATCCTGGACTAGAAAGATGATCTCTCCTGTACATTTCAGACACCATTCTTCACTAGTTCGTGGATCCCACTTAGGTCTATAATCAAAGGAGCATGGAATTCTTTGTCTTTGACCAACTCCACCAATCCCTAGGAAAAAGGAAACACTCAGAAACTAGTCAGGATAAATTTAGTATCAGTACAGCAAATTTAACCATCAAATGTAATCAAATATACAATTTGGACTTTCCATTTGAGAGAATCAGTTTCAAGTTCAGATTGTACTGGGTGGCCTTAAATATAGCTTTCTAAATCCTATTTTTTAGGTATATGCTTTAAGGTAAAGCATAGGTATATGCTTTAAGGTATTATCATCCTCCATTAAGGATTATTATGGGGATGAAAGTCAAGTATTAGGAGCACTTGATATATTCATGTTAAACCTTCAAGCTCACAAGTCAAATTACTATTGCATAATTATAGTATATGAGAACATTTTTGATTAAAAAAAACCTTATGATGGCTTGCAACAGTATTGTAATTAGCTGCTTACCCAATTTTCTATGCGGCAGTTTTGTAAGAGTAATATTTTAAAGCTGCATTTTTAGCTATTGGAGTAGGCTAGCAAGTTTAGCAGTCTAGTTTACAATAATATAAATATAATACAATATCAAGTAGGAATGAAGTAGCAATGCATAAATGTATTGTGTGCTATAATTGAACCTCAGGAATATCAACTTTCCCATTATTACATCGCACTCCTTTCACAGAGGTTGCTTGTTTCAACTTTGCCCTATCATCTATATTCATATTTAGCAATAGCACTTAGATTTATATACTGCTCCACAGGGCTATACATTCTCTGTGTGGTATACAGAATCAGCATATTGCCCCCAACAACCTGGGTCCATTTTACCAAGCTCAGAATTGTGGAAAACTGAGTCAACCTTCAGTCACTCAGGATTGTACTGCTGGCAGTGGGCAGAATTAGCCTGCAATACTGTATTCTAACCTCCGCACCACCAGGGCTTATTTATCTTACCATCCGTAAAGCAGAATTTTTACTTTAGGATGGGATGTTTAGGAGAAGGCAGGGAGAGGAGAAAAAGAATTCAAGAGTACCACAGGAACTTACTTCACCCCCATAGGAGACAAGAGGAGAAATCTCACACTGAATTGGCGAGTCATTTGCATCTTTCAAACTAAGGAACAATTATAAAGAAAAGGTGTTAGTTCATGATGAGAAATACACCAATACTCCTATATTACTTGTGCACATGGCAACTCTCGTTGAGGCATGAAGGTCTTTCTCGGCTCATCATGAAACTTGTTTTTAATGTTTCAGAAATCTAAATAGTATTAACAGAATGTGTGGAGAGGGAGGAGAGAGAGAGAGAGAGAGAGAGAGAGAGAGAGAGAGAGAGAGAGAGAGAGAGAGATGCACTAGATAGAGAGGCAATATTTGAGAAATGTTTTTTTCCAGGGAAAAAAAGAGAAACATTGAAGCCTAGGCAACCCTCAATTTTTAGTATCATACTGTATCTATACACTATTACAACTCTTGTGTCTGCTTATAATCTTCAATTGTGCTAAGTGATACATCTTAAGGGCAACAATTTCTGAAGCAAGTAACCTCAAATTGGCTAACTTATAGATTGCATCCAAAATTCAAGACCCATTACTCTTGTGGGATTGAAATTTGGCAGAGTTGTGGCCATTTCAGCACTACAACAACATTTCTTGCCAGCTTCCCATAAGAAAAGTCAATGGGGAAGCCGGCAGGAAATTGGAAGATCCAGGCTGGCAGGCAGGTAAATAGCTGCTGTTAGGTGGAGAAAGTGAGGGGTGGGTATGGGTGCGGGGAAGGAACAATGTAAGTTGGGGAGGATGCACAAGAGAAACCATGTGGGCCAGGGAAAGTGCAAAAGGGTACATGATGGTGCACGAGAGGCACCATGCACGTTGGGGAGGGTGGGCAGAGGCTCACAAGCAGGCGTAAGAGGTGCCATGAGAGCTGAAAAGGATGCGCAAGGTAGATTGAGAGATGCCATATCAGAGAGTGTTGCAGGGATGCACAGTAAGTGTTGTGTGCGTCAATTAGTATGTGAGAAGGAGTGAGATAGCATGAGTTTCAACTGCAAAAAGCAGTTTATAAATCAGTACAGATATGGGAGAAGCAAAGAAGGTTTGCAGAGATACAAACTTAAAGTGTCAGTGTAAACTAGCTTTATTTCTTTTTTTCCCTCTTATCATGTGCCTTTAATTTCTTTCACCCACTATTTCTCGCTCTATTTCTGTTCTTGCATAAAGATGCTTGCCCATCATGCAAGGTACATGTTTAAGAGTCAACAGATGAATTTCTAACAAGAAAGTTGGTTGAAACATGGATGTTCTATCCAGAGTTGCAGAGAACAGTGAGATGGATGGTATATAAATTTAATAAAATAAATGTTATAACCACTTCACTGAAATCAGAAAATGCCAGCAGAAGTCTATCATTGGGTTGAAATTTATCCAATACTCCCAAAAGAATAAGTTATTGCCTATCCAGGCATACTATGTATCCATATAAGAATACTGTACTGACCAACTAGGAACATCTCTTCAAAATCTAATCTCATCTCTGCCTCTTCAGCTTGTCTTTATTTGTTCTCAGGACAAGCATCTTGGTGATAGAGAAAAACTTTCACTTATTTGCTGAAGTATGCAGATGTTCAGAGAGCTAGTGGAAGTACCTAGATGGCTTGGATTGATCTTAAAAGCTAAGCAGAACAGACATAGTAATGACATAGTGATAAAAAGCAGTAGAATATTAGGCCTGTAGATTAGACAAGAAAGTATTTTTTAAAAAACCCCACAGTCTTGGATTTAGGAGACTGCACATCAGTTCTCTGTTGCTGCAATAAAATCACATGGACATGACCTCAAACTCACCAGAAAGTACAGCGCAATTTCAATGTTTTATGTTGTGCATATTTAAGAAACATGAAAGGTTTTCAGCAGTCATTTCTTCTCTATTGTAAATCTCCAAGCATATGAGAAAGAATTCCTGTCTTTCAAAGCTTATGTAGAACAAAAAATAATATTGCAACTTGGGGAAAAAAGAAACAGGAGAAACCACTATTTTCCAAACTGCAATGCAATTTGTGTTTCTTTTGAAGTTTGGCTCCTGGCTCATGAATTAATTAGGGCATTATTTGGAAACTTCACAGTGTGTATCTCACCTCTTGGTTGAGTTTTCTAGGAAACACAGAGTGAAAAGTGTTTTTTTTCACTTACACTGATGGGAAAATAACAGGAGACAGCTTAATTTTTTTTTACGTACTCCAAACTGGAGTGCAAGGAAAATGTAGATACAGGTAGTCCTCAACTTATGACCGGTCACTTAACAACTGTTCGAAGTTAGACAGTCCCCCCCAAAAGCCACTCATGACTTGCTTTTGAAATTATGACAGCTACAACACTCCCAGTCATGTGTTCTGCATTTTAAGCACTTGGTGACTAGCTCACCTTTATAGCTGTTTGCAATGTCCCGTGGTCACATGACCATGATTTGCAATGTTTTTTGCTGGTTTCCAGGGTTACTTTCAGTTTCCATCAAAAAACAATTTGCTTAACAATTGCTGCAAAAAATATTTAAAAACCATGATCTGGTCATATGATACCTTCACTTATGACTACAGGGATCGTTGACTGTAATTCCAGGTTCAATTATACTCGTAAGTCGAAGACTACCTGTACCTAAAAGATAGAACTTTCCCAGTATTCAACTGTTCCCTTTGCAAAGGATTGAAAGCGGAAGAAGGTGGCTCTTATGATTTCTGTTTAGCTTAAAATATTCTCATTTCCATAGGTCACAGCATGAATAAGAAAGAAATCTCATTCCCAAGTTTTATTGGAAAGATGGGAAATTTTTTCTTAACGTTCTTTATCTTCTGAAAAGATAACATCAGTAAAGATGTCTGTCTAGAGAACAGAAAGCAAGGCTTTCCTGAAGGCCTCTGTAGCTAGTAACAGAGCTCTGGATCGATGCAGAGGCCTTTAGGAATGCCTTGCCAGCTGCAGAAGAAATGGGCCAGCAAGGCAGGTGTCTGGGTGTGCGAGGCCTGGCTGCAACTGTCCGAAGGTATTGTAAGTAGTAGGGCAGCTCCACACCCCCATCCCCATCCCGGGTTAATTTTTATCCATATGCCCCGCCCCACCCCATGCAACCACGAGTGGGAGGGGTCTTAATTAAGGTTTATTTTTTGGGGTAGGAGTTATATTGGGTACAGGTGTAAAAATCAACTTAGGACTTATTTTCAGGATAGGTGGGGGGGTTTTCCGGGGAAACACGGTATTTGTACATTCTGATAATTATACACATCTTTATAAAGTGATAAATAATGGGCCTGATTAGCTCTCCAACAATCACAGATAGTGAAATTCACTTATTTATCAGGGAGCTTGGGTGGGATGAAAGAACACTAGCTACCCACATTTTTTTTGGGGTGGGGGGGCGTTCCTGGCCAGTGCCGATTCACACTCTCAATGAATAACCAAGACAAAATGAGCTGCTTCTAAAGATATGGAACCTATACATTTGTTGACTAGAATACTGGCTTTCAGATAAGACAAAACAGTGTCATTTAGGATATTTGTCAGAACAACTATAAATACAAAATAATCTCAAAGAATTATTAAATACCTATTCAATAATCTAATACCTGTAAATAGGAAACACCTCTATTCAATCACCTTTGGATTGCTCCCTTTACTGCCCTCTTCATTCACTAATGCTCCTTTTCCTATGATCTCTTTTTCTTCATAATCTAGTCTGAAGATCCTTATATTCTCCATTCCCCCTGCTCCCAAGGTGAAAAGTAGAATTGAGTAGGATTTATGCAGTAAAAATAACATCCAAAGTCATACATTTGCACAGACTTCCCTGCAAGCCCCAGATTTAAAAAAAAGAACACCGCAGGTGCATCAGTGGGGTGCCAGCATTATGCTTTAGCATCTCTTCTCTCTCCCATTCCAACAAGAGTGTTATGTTTTCAGAGCAGTCCGCCAGCAAAGCTTGTTATTTAAATTTAAAAAGCCACAGATTTCATAGGCGTGAAAAAAGCTCTACACATGCAGACTAAGGCCTTCCAAGAAGTGAATCTAAGGTAGCCACTGGCCACTATTTCATAGGTCCCAAGAAGTAAGTAAATAAGAATTGTTTGTTGTATTTAATACCAAATAAAAAGATAGAGTACCAAGACCCTACATGCTATGGAGAGGTGTGTTAGCCAGTACCCAAGCAGACCCATCACCATGCATTCCCAGCGGCCCGAGACAGTATATTTACTTGGGTTTGGCATCAGCTTGGATCACATCTGACCTTCCATTTGTGTTGCTGTCATATGGGGAAAAAAAAGGATTAATGAGCGGGGACACAAAATTGAGGGGTGTGCCAAATCTAAAAAAGCATCTTTCTATCATATGGGAAGAATGGAGTGGGCAGATTCTACGCATCTATTTAGAAGGAGGTTGGAAGCACACAGCTCAACTTATGACCATTTGTTTAACAATAATCTGAAGTTATCACAGTGCTGAAAAGGGACTTATGATCTGTCCTCAAAGTTCCACTTCCATGGTCATGTGATCACAATTTGGGTGCTTGGCAACCAGCTCACATTTATCATGGCTGTAGCATTCTACAGTCACATGACTGGGATCTGCGACCTCCCAGCCCATTTTTTACAAAAATCAATAGTGGAAGCCAGATTTGCTTAATGACTGCATGATTTGTTTTACAAATGCAGTGATTGGCTGAACCATGGTAAAAATGGTCATAAAATTGGGTCCATTCACATGATGATTCAGTTAACAATGACATTGCTTAGTGACTAAAATTCTGATCTCAGAATTCTGTGGTTCTAAGCTGAGGAATACCAAATTGAATGGCAGCTTTTTTTATCCAGAACCCTCTTTTTTATGATTTCATTTTTATTTATAACCCACTGTTGTTATTTTTCATAAATAAGTTAAAGGGGCGAACATACACACAATACTCCTTCCTCCCCCTACTTTCCCCGCAACAACCACCCAGTGAGGTGAATTGGGCTGAGAGAAAGTGAGTAGCCCAAGGTCACCCAGCCTAAGGCAGGAGAAGAGCTCACAGTCTCCTGATTTCTAGCCTGATGCCTGAACCACTAGACCAAACTGGATCTCTGATATCAACCTGATATCAGTATTGAGCAACATGTGGTTCTCTAGATGTTGTTAAAATGTCACTCCTAAAGTTGCACCCAGCTAGCAATAATGAGGGATGTCGCAAATTGTTATTTCAGCAATATTTGAAGAGCAAAACACTGTTTTTCTTTGAATTTCAGAGAGCTTTCCTGAATCATGATCTTTTTTGACCTTGATACTCAACTCCAATATGTTTCTTGGGACATTTTTTTAGAGCCAGATGAAAATTTGTATCACAAACATTCAATCTTTCCTGCTATATAATAAAGGTGGTAAGCCTTTAACACTACACCATGTCATCTGACATTTTCTTCTTCACTCTTCCTCCTACATCAAAACAAACAAACTATTGCCATCTCTCCCACGAAAGATAACTGAGGAGGCACGATCCCAAAGTCAAATGTTTGGGAGCATTCAGGTACAAACAAATGGGGTTACTTTATACCAATTTAGTGGCCCATTTAGCTCAGCTCAGGAAAGGAACCTTAAACTGAGACCTAAACTCCCTGTAGTTGACCTATATGGACATGCTATTTTGATTCTTCATTGCTCTTTCATACACAAAGCTCCTTCTTCCAAAAACCTTTCTCTCTCCAAGACTACATGTTCAAACTCAGGTCTCAGACATGGAGCATACAGACTAGACCAGCGTTTTTCAAACTAGGAAATTTTAAGGTGTTGATCTTCAACTTCCAGAATTCCCCAACCAGCATCCTGGAACATTGGTAAAAACAACTGTGTTATGTTCTCTCAGTTGAACTGGAATTACATGCAGACTACACAAAGTGCTCTTATTAGAGATGGAAGATAAAAATTAGGGGAAGGTCAAATTTTCTAACCGTGGAATAGCTGGCAGGCGTGTTCCATTTTCATCCACAAAGTGTCCACCAGCATTGAGAACCCAACAGTGATGCAGTGACATCAAGGAGTGTCTTGCAGTGGTGGGATTGTCCTTGCCATTTTGGCTATCAGCATTTTTCAAAGGGGAGAATTCATCTTCTCGCAGCACTTCATAAACCACAAAGTTCCTGGATTCATAATAAAGTTGACATTGGTCAAGTGTAAAGATTTTAATCCCTTTCTGCTTCTTCTACCATGTTTCCCCGAAAACACGACCTATCCCGAAAGCAACTTCTAACTTGATTTTTACATGTGCGCCCAATATAAGCCCTACCCCCCAAATAAACCCTAATTAAGGACTCCACCACCACCACTCCGAAAAGGGGGTGACGTGTGCAAATTAGGTGAGTCAGTGGACACCCCCACCCAAATAAGATCTGGTACCTTTTTTGGTGGCAAAAATATATAAGACAGGGTCTTATTTTCAGGGAAACATGGTACTATCAACTACAGTCCTATAGATGGACATAAACTCATATGCCAAGGAAAAGTCAACAGAGGGGAAGAAAACATTTCTACAATTATTTATATCTTCACCCAAAACATTTTTTCAAAGCTTTCAGAACTAAAATGCCTACCAACTTTATAGCAATTGCTGAAGCTAGCTGTAGTCCTTCCTTTAGGTAGGCATAAAGATAAACTGGCATTACAGAGTCTTTGAAGAAGTTTGCCTTGAGCTTCAGTCTAAACAGGATGGCCACTTAGTATCTGCTTTCTCTTCTTTAAACCACATCTGTTCCTCCTGTTGCTTTTGACTGGCTCCCAAGACAACTTTAGGACAAATTACTGCTCCTCATTCTTCTTTAACACCATACACGTCCTACAAATGCCACACAATTTAATTTGAATACTATATGTAGCATATCCCTTTTTGATCCATGCTTAACCGCACATCTTACTCTTCTATCTGCCTGCTTCTCATAATGTAGTGTTTTCAGACAGCTCAGCTTCTTAGCTGCATTCAAAATGATAATCTCATACAATCAGGAGTGGGGCCGGGAAAGGAGAGAAATTTCAAAAGAAAAATAAAGCCAAGAGTTATATTAAGATGCACACAAAATAAGTCAGTCAGTCACTTGGGACTTACTTAGCAAACTGGAAGATATCAAATACAAATTTTTCCATTTTAATCCCATTTGGTTTGTCAGGCTTCAGAGCTTTTCCTGTGGTCATGTCTACACATGGGACTTTTTTCTGAGCTATGTGATGTTGCAGCTGAGGTTCATAATCACTGAAACATCAAGATAGGAATCAGCAGAGTAAGAAGCACACCATGGTCTATCTCCATTTTATAAATCCCATCATTCTGGCAGGCAAATAATAACTATTCCAATACTAGAAACCTGAGCCACCTTTTTACTCCTATAAAAAGTAGCACTACTGTTAATTACCACTGCTTGTAATCTCTTCCTGTCCCTTATCTTGTTTACAGCTCAGTGTAAATATCAATGCATTAAAATCTCTTGACACATTTTCTGAAAGAATCTAAGTTATTGTATGGATTTTGACCTTGAGCTCTGAACAATTCTGATTCTACATACCATAGACTGTGCCACCTCATCACTTATCTTTTTCCTGTCAGGACATCACTAGCAATGTCCTGTGATGTTAAACATATAGATGAATCAAGTGCCAAACTAGGAATCATTAATAAAACAAATAAACAATCAAACCCCAAAATTAAACTGAATATAAAAGCATCTTGGTTAAAACCTTGAAAATAAAACTGAATAAATGTAATAACATCCTGATAAGTACATCTCAGAAAGGACTAAGGAGAAAAAAGCAGCCATGATCAGGAGACCAGAAGAAATCCTCAACAAAAAGAGACTATCACATTGCACCTTAGAAAAAAAATGGATGAGGGGAAATACAGCAAAGGAAAATAAAATCACATTCTATTTGTCCTAAAAGATTTTAAAAAGTTTTCTACCAGCAGCATTCTTTGCCTTGTGCAATTTGTGAGTGTTGCCTTTATGATACTTTCATGGTATGCTAAACTTAAATAGTTTTTATTTCTTGATGTGAACCATCCTAAGTATTATTATAGGCTGTGCAAACATATATTTTAAAAAAACAAACATATTTTAGCATGAAGAGCAAAAATGACCTTAGAACAGCATTTCATAGATCAGCATGATTAAAGAAAGTCCTTACTTGACAATGTCTTTTAGAAACTCCATTGTGAAGTAGTGATTGGCCATGTTGCCAGCATTAAAAAGTAATCGGCCATCAGAACTTCTTTTCTGGGCTGTAGCCAGAGAAATCTCACTGTATTCTACCACTTCATAAACACCATCTACTTGGCACACCACTCCAACTGGTTCTGTTGGATTAGTTTTTTCGACAACCTTGTAGTGGGGGTAGAAAACAGAATTGTAATAACTTGAATTGACATAATTGTGATATACATTTTGATGGAATGTAATTCCTTCTTCAAATGCAATAACTGTTATCCTCAGTTTAATATATATTTGCATAAGGAAGAAAGTTTTAAATGATGGGATCAAATTATACAAATTATCGATAGCAATTCAATGAGCATTGGCCAAACAAAATATGGTAGTTTTAAAAATATTTTACCACATTGTTAAAATGCTTGAAATACAATAGCTCTTGATAATGACAGAGTTTTCAATACCTTCAAATACTGTATATACTAATGGCAAAGGTATGTTTTAAAGCAAAATGTAGACAGTTCCAAAACAGTTCAGTAGTTTTTTTTTTTAATTTAAAAAGAAAAAAATATTTTTCAAAGTATAAAAGGGGAAAAGGTAAGTGGATACATCAATTTTCTTTTACAGCTGTACTATGTTCGAGGTTATAATTTTTACAATAGTCAAACTTTAAAATATTTTGTAAAAATACATTAAGGAAAAAGAAAACATTAAAGTGTTTTATAAAAATACATTAAGGAAAAAAGTAGAAAAGCTCTCCAG
>JANHFK010003103.1:102496-112841 GCA_036250565.1 Sibynophis collaris | reverse complement strand
TGAGGAGGGTGAAAATGGCCTTCCCCACCCCCTGGAGGCCCTCCAGGGGCTGGAAACAGCCTGTTTCCTGATTTCCGATGGGTCCGGAAGGCCTGAAAATCAGTTGGCCAGCACGTGCATGCGCGCTGCAGCTGAACTGAGGCAATGCTCGCGTGCCCAGCAATATGGCTCCACATGCCACCTGTGGCACATATGCCATAGGTTCGCCATCACAGGCCTAACTGAACTACGATCACCACCTTATAGGATCTTAGATTTGTGGTCATCTTTGCTAGAACGAATACTGAGATGGCAGAAAAAAGATTTTGACACTGTGTTTTTGGTATTCTTATAGGCACAGGCAATGCCAATTTTAGTTTAAGTATCAAATTGTCTTGATCACCTAACCTTCCTAAAACGTTTTAAGGTATATGGCTTGAATAGACCCATATTTTGCTATCACATACAAACTGAAGTTTAAGTACTAGGCCAAGACAGCTGGTTGCTGTTCCTCCCTGCACTAACAGCAACAATAGCCAGGAGGTCCTGAACAGCCTTTGTTTCTGCAGAAGAAAGATCATGGAATAAATTAATTTTGCTTCTGCTATACAAAGAGGTTGTCAAATTCATACAGCATTGCTCAAAGAAACCATCACATCATCACTGAAAAATTCAAGGAGGAAAAAAATTACCTACAGCTTTTAATCACATAGCTTCTGAATATAAAAGTATCAGCAAGAAAGTGTTACTATAATTTCATCCTGCTTGTTGGCTTCCCCTAGGTATTCAGTGGTCACTGCTAGAGAAGATCAGAGGGTTACCGACCTTTTACTGGTCATTAGCCAGACAAAAGACATACCTGCTGCTGGGCTGGAAGCCAAGTGGGGGCCAATTCCATCACTTTTTCTGACAGTTCTGCCTGGATGGCTCCCATATTGTCATAGTGTTGATTTCTATGTAAGGCCACAGTTACCAGACGCCAAAATCCTGCACTCACGGCCAACTGCTTCCGTCCCTCCTCTGTCCCAAAGAGCCATTCAGTTTCTCTGCCCTGTGGTACTGGATCAGGCAACACAAGGGATTTGTGCCTCATCAAAAATATAGAGCTTTTACTGCACAGATTCTGAATTTCAATTTCATGGGATATGTAAAGCAGAACAAATTTTCTGTTCTCATGTTACAGCTAATTGGTTCCCTTGGTAATTCACTTGGTTAACTGATTCTTAGTATTTATCATTACAAAATGCTTTGATCACTATTTTCTTAGAATAATATATATAATATTCAATTATTCACATATTAATAATATATTGGAAAGGTGAGAGTATGGTAACAATTCAGATGTTTTAGAAGCAAATGCTGGGAATATTAAAATATTTTAACCAGCAAAATAGGGGCAAACAAAAATATATGAAAATCATCATTTGTTAGAAACTGCAATTATTATTTTGATAACTTCTATTTTGTGAGTTAGAATATCAAGCATCAGAATACGAATTGATACTCAAAAACAATATTATGATACAGAATGTTAATCATTTTCAACTATTTTTTCCTGTCTGATATGAACTTTCTGATATGAACCTATTCAAAAGTTGCTAGTTTGTCTTTTGGGGATGAAGGAAGGTAAATTTATAGAGAGAAAAATCCTAAAGGCTATTTGCTAATTAGCATTGACAAACTCACCAGTCTCATCAATATTTGAATAGATTTTGCTATCCTCCCAAATACTACCCTTTGGTATACCTGAAAAACCTGCAAAATTTGCTCAACAATATTAGCAATGTTTGAGGAAGAGAATCTAAAGACAGAATCTTGGGTTGTTTGAATAGTATTTGATCTCCAATACAATGGGCTGAATAAGGAACACATTAACTCACTGATAAAGATGGCAAATTGTTTGTCCTGTGACACTTTCACCTTTGGGCTATGCACTACATGTAAAGTATACCGGGCTCGGCCAGTGTCTTTGCTGCAGAGATCCAGAGAGATGGTCCCTACATTGGAGTTCTTATTGAGTTGATTCCGCAGCAGAGAATAGTGTTGTCTTTCCTTCACTGTATCAATTAGATGCTCACTGTTCTTGAACCGGGCAGGTTTCTCTTGTGCTTCAGTACAGAGCTCCAAAATGCATAAAACTGAGCCAGGGACTGGTCTTATCTTTGTCATAACATAAACAAAGACAGGCAAAGCAAATTCCTGCTCTGAGGTGCCTGTTTTCTGGCCAGGGACTTGATGTACTCGAACCATCCAACCTTCCTGAGAGAAATATTCCACAGCTGCCTTCAATACATGTGCCTGAGCCAAGGAGACACATAGGTAACGTCCCCCAAATTGCAAGACACGACCAATTTCAGCAAACATTTTTTCAGCTCTTTTCAGAGTGGTTTCTTCTCCATCAGTCAGGAGAGCATCAAGAGTGCCTTTATCAAATACCACCTGGAAATGCTCATCAGGGAAATCCATTTGCAGTACATCCATTACCATGTAAGTCATTTTGGGTCTCAGTTGCGTGCTGCGTTCCTGCATCTTCTTAACAACCCGCTCATTAATGTCCACACTGATGATATCGTGATAGCCTTCATCATAGAGCTGCTCACTTAGTTCTGAATTACCACAGCCAACAACAAGAATCTAGCGGAAAAGCATGGAAGAAATGTCATATTCCTTTTAGGGATGTCAAAATTATTCCTTAGCATAGAGGTTTTTCAGGTAGTTTATACAAAGAGTTCTAGCATCTAGCCCTCAAAGTAAAACATATTGAAACTAAAATGAAAATAGATCCTAAATAATTTGTATACACTTCACTGGATATTTTAAAATAAAGGTCATGAAATTAATGAAGAGAAATATAATCTTAGGAAGGTCAATTTGGAAAAAGTTGGAAGTTTACACCCTAACACCGTGATGGTGAACCTATGGCATGCTTGCCACAGGTGGCATGCGGAGCCATATCGATGGGCACATGAGCGTTGCCCCAGCTTAGCTGCAGCGTGCATGCATGCGCTGGCCAGCTGATTTTTGGGCCCACCAGAAGTCGGGAAACAGGCTGTTTCCGGCCTCCAGAGGGTCTCCGGGGAGGGAGGCCGTTTTCGCCCTCCAGACTCCTAGAAAGCCTCTGGAGCCTGGCGAGAGCGAAAAATAGGCCTTCCGGTCTCACCGTGCCATCGCATGCCAAAAGCGTGGAGAGGTCGCATGTGCAGGGTGCATTGAATTATGGGTGTGGGTAACCCCCCCATGCTCCCCTGCTTTTGACACGCGAGGCAAAAAGGTTAGCCATCACTGCCCTAACATATCAAAATGTCTCATGAAAGCTCTCTTTAGAGTCCATGCAAAATCCATACTTTTAAATTTCAGGTTAAAGAAGGGTTGAGAAAGAAGTTAGCATCTCATAATTTCTTATCCACATATGCAGAAAGTGGAACAGGAATAAAGGGATATTTATATTATACTACACTAAACCAATTGTATGTATAGATCACATACTGTAGATCAAGTAAGACATTTGAAGCAATTTTATATTTCAACTAAAAAGACTTCCTGACTTCCTACATGATGAATAAAAAAACTCAGCCTACCCTTGGCTTATAATTTAAAAGACATAAGGCAAAAATTATTTTAACTCTTTATTATTTTAGGGTACATAGGTGTAATGATTGAGGTGGGTGGAGAAGAAATAATATCTTTTTCTGCGTAGATTGCAGTTATCCAAGAAATTAAAGCAGCCAGAGACATAAAACAGCTCAGCAATTTTTAAAACTGCTTTCACCTGTATGGCTGAGGCCAGTATTAGTAAGAAATGTTGTAGCACATACAAATGTGCTTGGGATTTCTTACATTCTGCATCTTTTATATTGTAAAACTGAGGGCAGAGCCTTCCTTGCTAGTATTAATCTGTCAGCTACCAAATCAAACAAATTAAAATTAACATTTTTCTCCATCCTGTGCCTAAGTAGAACAAAATGAGGAGTTATCAGAATCCTCATAGCCTGTGGTAAGAGATCGGGCTGTCTGAATTGCTTTCATCCAAGCGGATCAGGGAAAAGGACTGATTTTAAAAACTATACTAGATATCAGGTGGCCAATCTGAATTGCAGAGGCCCTCTTGACATTACAAGGCAACTGAAAAGGTGGCGATTGGTTAGTGGCTTAGTGCGTTGAGATGATGTCCATCCAGCCAGGGTGGCTAATTTATATTTATATTTATGACTCGAATGTCGCTCCGAAAGTTGGTTTGACTGATCTCTGATAATGAAAACTCCTCCGGAGCCAAGGAAGCCCTCCACCGAATAACGTTTATGCCCTGCCCACGTGCTCTCCTTTCCCCTAACGTTTGTTTTTCTCCTCCGGTTTATCACGTCTCACCGAGTCCCGCAGGCGCAGATACCGCCCCAAAGTCGGTCCGAGTCCTGACCACTCCCCGTACCACTCAAAGGCGCTCTCGCCTCGCTTCCGAAAGAACCGGTCCCAATACTCGGCCGAAGCGAAGTCTCGAGCGTCTCTCGGCAGCAACCGCAACGCCTCCATAGCTAAAGCCACGGGAAGCTGATCCCAGAAGCTGCCCTCAAAAATCCCACCGAGGCCGGAAGTGCCCTCGGGATCTTCATCCTCCCCCCCCTTCCCCCCCCTCTCCGAGTACTTCCTCTACGTTCAAAGCTCATTGGTTGGCCAAGGCTTCCATCTTGGCTTTTTATGTCCAATGGATTGATTTGCAATAGGTTCCTCCTTTCTTCGGCGTGATTCGTCGTATACCATCAAAGCTTGCCTTTCTTCGGAGTGGGGTTGCGCTGGGGAACCTTGAGGATTTCATGATTGTTTGAGTAACTGCGCAGGCGTCAGAGCACGATGGCGATGATACCGGCGGCCGGACGAAGCGTGGTGTTTGTCACCGGCAATGTTAAGAAACTGGAGGAGGTGGGCAGCGGCTTCCGTGGCTTTCTGCCGTCCTTTACAAAGCGCACGGGCGATGGCAATGGCTAGTGTTCAGCTATTTTTCATGTTGCTGCGAATGGTGAACTTGATACTTATAGGCCAGCGATTCTCAATCTCAGCAACTTTGAGATGTGTGAACTTCAGCTCCCAAAATTCCCCAGGCAGCGTTCTGAGGAATTCTGGGAGTTGGAGTTCACACATCTTAAATTGCTGAGATTGAGAAAAGCTTTTTTTCGTTAACGAATAAACGGGCCAGTCCTTGCAAGACTTGGGATTTCTATATATCTTCCACCAAGACTCACAAATAGACGGAACATGAGTTTACTGGTTATGAGAATTGGGGTTATTGATTGCTTCAGACCTAAAACAAAATTCTGCAATGCTTGGATTACCTATTCTGAGTTGCAAAAGTCTGGACAACCAAGACTTCTGTACCTCTTTATTACCGGTTTGGTGCTGTCTGAATATTTGCAATCCTAGCAAACACTGGTGGAAAGTAATGAAGTTTTAAGGCTAAGCCATCCATTATATGGATTTAGCCATTAGTATTTTCGATTTGTAGCACTGTTGTGTTTCCCCACTTTTATATGTTTAAATCCAGAAAATAATCTGGTAGGAAAACTTTTTTGATTGATGTCACTAGGAATTGTCAGTCCAAAAATACCTTCATCATCATTTAACGACCCCATAATCCCTTGCAGGGTGGAGTCTGGGCAACTGAATGGAACTAGCAGAGTGTTTTAATGGCCAGATGCCCTTCCTGTCACCAATCCAGAGTTTTGTTCAGCAGATATATTCTCAGTGTGCCCAGAGAGAGAAATATCTGAATGTTTCTTAACCGACTGTAAACCGCCCTGAGTCCTGCAAAGAAGAAGGGCGATATACAAATTAAAATTCGATTTGATTTGATTTGATCTGCCTCTACCTAGGATCGAACTCACAATCTCCTGATTGTGAGGTGAGACCTCCAGCTCTAGGCCATCACACCACTCCTGTCCAGAAATACCATCCCCAGAGGAAAATGTCTTTATCCTATACTTGTAACAATAACTCTTGGCGGTGTAGAAGAAAATAAAAGCAAAGCAGAAAAAACTACAACATGCATAGAAGAGTGCCCACAATCAGTGTAGACGAATCCTTGATGAAATAGGAAGTTTAAACAGTTTTCTGAAATACGAAAAGCGAATGGCATTTGGGCTTCTCAGAGAAACATAGTCCATAATAAAGGCACTGCTACATTGGCCAAGATATGTTTAAGAGATATAATTTGTGAAAGCTTATTAGTATTTAAAACTAACTACTTCTCTTTATCTTGCAGGTGGTTCAGATTCTAGGTGACTCCTTTCCATACAAATTGGTTGCAAAGAAAATAGACCGTGAGTTCATGTTTCCATTTGTCTGGTATGTTAGCAAACTACTGATCACCACTAACCTCACTTTTCTTTAAAATTTTGTAGTACCTGAGTACCAAGGGGAGCCTGATGATATTTCTACCCAGAAGTGCCTGGAAGCAGCTAAGCAGGTTGAAATATTCCTTTAGCTCATAACATAAGGCAATAAGAAACTCAGCAAGCCAGGAAGATTTTATAATTTATGCTCAGACAAATTTTGCTGTATATTCCATTGTGAGGTACAAGCGGTTTTGACTCTAGAAAGAATGTTTAATGTTTGGCTATAGGGTCAAAAAAGTACAATATAAACTCTTTATATTATATTGGTTTTGACTTGTGCATATTCTGCTATTTTCTCTTCTTTTTATTATCCATATTTTTTTCAAAATCCTCCACATGGTTAGGAATAAGAAATCATCAGAAGACTATCATGCATTTTATATTTATAATAAGGCATATTAGAATTATATTTAGTAACTCTTAACAACTCCAATGACTCACTTGCCCATTTCAATTTAAGGCAATTGTAATACTGGAAAAATAATAGAAAAATTCCAGTTACATATAATTATGAATCCCATGTAGCAGATTAATGTGAAATTTCCTTGCTGCTAAAATAACAGAATAACAGAGTTGGAGAGGACCTTGGAGGTCTTCTACTCCAATCCCCTGCTCAAGCAAGAGACCCTATACCATTCCAGACAAGCCTCCAGTGATGGAGCACCCACAACTTCTGAAGGCAAGCTGTTCCACTGGTTGATTGTTCTCACTGTAAGGAAATTTCTCCTTAGTTCTAGGTTACTTCTCTCCTTGATTAGTTTCCATCCATTGTTTCCTATCTTGCTTTCTGGTGTTTTGGAAAATAGGATGACCTGCTCATCTTTGTGGCAAGCCCCTCAAATATTGGAACACTGGACATTGTGTTAGCTCTGATTACATTTTGTCACAGTCATTTTTAAAAATGCTGAGCTCCAACTATGAGGCCATTCTGTTTATATCCATTCGGCATCTATATTATATACATTCCTAACAGTGATACTTGCAACAAATCTTTAAATTATATTATTGCTGTCAGAACCGCAGAGATTAATTTGGGATAGAAGTTGCCTAAAATTTTTAGAAAGCTTTATTTACAATATGTTGAACTACTTCCAAAAATTAATTGAAGTTTTCATTGTTCTTTTGTCGTTTTATCATTATTTTCCTTTTAACAGATTCAGGGACCAGTTATAGTGGAAGATACCTGTTTGTGTTTCACTGCTCTTGGAGGTCTCCCAGGGCCATATATGTAAGTTGGACTCCAGTAATTTGCTTAGAGGATAGCTGATAATTGGAGAAAAGAAAATACTGCAGGTTAGGGATAAACAGGTGAGAAGGAATATTAGGCATAAAGAAATTTATGTTTATCTTAATTATCTAGACTGAAGGTTCTACTGTCTTTTTTGCATCCCTATTACAAGCTTTTTTAAAAAGGAAAGCAGAAGTCTAGATATGTGTTGGTTATTTCCTGAGTGCTTTGATACTTAGAACTATTAGAAAGCCTCCTCCCTCTCTTGTACTGTTCAGTGTTGTGAATATTTCTGGAGAAAGAGAAAAAGAAAAAACCGATATTACAACATTAGAGACTCAGTTTGGTAGAGGAGTAAAGGCACTAGGCTAGAAACTGGAAATGCATGAGTTCTAGTTCTGCCTTAGACACAAAGCTAATTAGGTGACTTTAGCTTCTTTCTAAACTCTAGGATGACCACCATGGTAAATATTTTCTTTTTTAAAAAAAACCTTGCCAAGAAATCACAAGGACTTGCCCAGGCAATTGCCAAAAAGAAGGACTGACATAAGTGCACAAAAATGAGTGAATGACAAAATTAGGAAATGTAATAATAATGTAATAATAAAAAAAGGAAATCACAATTCTTTTTCTGTGAGGACAGACTATTCTGATTGTGGCTCTGTCATTTGAAATGAAGGAGAATAAAAAGAAACATGGAGTATATAAACAATGCATAATATAGGTGGTATGGAGATACCAAAGTTTTTCTCCTTACCCTATTAAAACCTGAGGTCATCCAATGAGACTAAATGTAGGAAGATTCAATACTGAGAGAAGAAAATGCCTTTGTACACAACACATAGGACAGTTTTAAAAAGGAGTAGGCAGTTTCACAGAAGAGAAGCATATCAATCCTTCCTGATACTGATGACAATTTACACCTACTTAATCATGGGCAACGTGGATTAAATGTTGGTTACTGAGAAGTGACTGTCACCCAGGCTTGTGAGTATTGAAACTGGATCCCATTGGCCAAAGTATGGCACAGGGAACTAGATGATCTTTGGCTTAATCCAGATGGGCTATTAAATAAAAAATGCTGTGTTCATGTGCTTGCATTTTGTTTTAGTTCCATTATGATGCAAGAAGAAAAGAGGGATCCACTATAACAGTGATGGCTACACTTTTTGCTGTCACGTACCAAAAGAGCGGGGAGCGTGGGGGGGTTGCACGCATTCGTGCCCACACCATAATTCATTGCCACCCTGCATCCTCACGCATGTGCGCACGACTCCCCCTCCCCCACACTCCCAGAGGCTTTCTAGGAGCTTGGGGAGGGCGAAAACGGCCTTCCTCACCCCTGGAGTCTCTCCAGAGGCCGGAAATGGTGCATTTCCTGACTCCCAGTGGGAGCAGAAGGCCCAAAAATCAGCTGGCTGGTGTGTGAATGCATGTTGGAGCTGAGCTCGGGAAACGCTCATGTGCCCACAGATACGGCTCCACATGCCACCTGTGACCCATGTGCCATAGGTTCGCCATCACGGCACTATAAACTCTTGTTAATGAAACCTTTATGTTTTGATTTCTTGTATTTCTCATAAGACAGACAATAAAGTGCAAGCACACCATTAATGTATCAGTTTTGCTGAACAAGAATTTGCCAGCTCAGCACTGTTTTCACTGTTAATTTTTATATCTTTGCTGTATTTTACTTATTATTTTATTTCTGTTGATTAGTTTTTATGAGATTTTAATAGTTCTACTTTAAACTGCACGTTTTCTTGGAACTCTTGTACAAAAGTGGAGCTGTTATTTGGATTAAATATTTGGTAACATTTCTTTAACAGATAATTTTGATCTTGCCTTGCTTGTTGAATAATGTTCAGGTGTTTTTATTATTCTTGTGATAGTGAAAAATATGATTTGTGCCTGTATTTTTGTTTCAGAAAATGGTTCCTAGAAAAGCTAAAGCCAGAAGGTAATTCAGTCTTTTCTTTCACATAAACTTCCTTCTGGGATTGGGCTGCTTCTTTCATTAACCAGTCTGCGCTACTCAAATGTTGAAAGGTGCTGTTTTGCCAGCACTGGTCTTGCCATAGTCCATATTGATTATGCACTCGGTACATTTCTTTTTATTTCCATTTTAAAATAGGATTGTTTTATTCCCTTCCTATCAGTGTTCTATGTGCTACCATTCTTCCATCCTCTCTTCTTGATTTGTATTTGCATACCCTTTCTGTCCTATTCCATTCTGCTTTGAATGATATTTTCCAGTAGAAAGCTAGAATAACTTGTAAAGTATTAAAAATGCTTTAAGTTTTTGTCTGATTTCATATTAAAGTATCTATTTGGCAGAATTGGTAGTAATGTTCCATATATTAAATCTGATTTAGCCTTCATAAGCCTGAATTATATTGACATCATCTATTTAAATATATGTTAAAAATATTTTTTCTGCCACAAGCATATATACAGGAACGGAAAAGAATTCATAGAATTTTTAACTGTATTATGTCCTAGATCAGTGAAGGCTAACCTTTTTGCCGTCGCGTGCCAAAAATGGGAGGAGTGTGGGTGGGTAGTGTGTGTGTGTGCCCATACCCATAATTCAATATGCCCTGCCCCCAGCCATTTCTGCCCTCTGGAGGGCCTCTGGGGGGGGTAGGGAAGGCCATTTTCACCCTCCCCAGGCTCCTAGAAAGCCTCGGGATCCTGAGGAGAGCAAAAAACGGGCCTTCCCCAACCCCCTGGAGGCCCTCCAGAGGCCGGAACC